>JASGXE010007132.1:0-27371 GCA_030068105.1 Sinentomon sp. SZTP_YWyxl
CGTCCAACACAAGGCCGTTGCACGAGTTTGTGACGTCATAATGAGTGGATGGTGGAAAGAGGAAAAGTCAATGCGAGTATGGTGCGTCCGCGATGTGCTGTTCGCGGAAACTTGAAATTTCTCTCGAACCGATCAACCGATTTTGATGAGACTTGCTGGGCTGGAAAGCTGAAAATTAGACGATTTCAATAGTGTATAACAATCCCGAACTTTTTCAATCCAAACTTTTTCAATGGTGTATAACAATCCCTAACTGAAATAAGTGATCCAATTCCGGCTTCCTGTCACATATTTTCAATGATTGTGCGATTTTTTTCGTTGTAACATGGTTTCGACTAGCCAGAAAGTTGTAGAGGAAGCTTCCAGCTTTCCAAAAACAACAAAATCATTGAATTTGAGCACCATTTCACTATTTTATGACCAGAGAAAAAGCGACATAGCAGCATCGTTTTTTTTAGCGGGGAAGAGGCCGCGACTCCCTTGGATTTCCAGGGAGGCGCGGCATCTACCCCGCTCAAAAACAAAACAATGCTGCCATGTGTTTTCTCTGGTCAAAAAATTGTCAAATGGTGTTCAAATTCAATGATTTTGGTGTTTTTGGAAAGCTGAAGGCTTCCTCTACAACTTTCTCGCAGATCGAAACCATGTTACAACGGACAAAATCGCACAATCATTGAAAATATGTCGCAGGAAGCCGGAATTGGAACTTTCTTAACTTGAACACGTTTATCCCTCAAATTCCATTGGAGCTTTAGCATGAAAAGTTAGGGATTGTTATACACCATTGAAATAGTCTAATTTTCAGCTTTCCAGCACAAAAAGTCTCATCAAAATCGGTTAATCGGTTCAAGAGAAATGTCAAGTTTCCGTGGGCAGCACACGTCGGACGCCGCTCACTCGCATTGTCTTTTCCTGTTTTCCACCATCCATACTGTTTATGACGTCATGCCATTTTTACCAGGGGGGTCTCATTTCAAACATTTTGGTGTATTGCGTGCTGCCGTCTGGCTTGTGCTTTTTGTGACGTCACTATCGAGCCAGCAGAGAAGAGCCACGCGAAAGCAAGGCTCTCGGCGCTCTCGCGATTCGAACGAGAACACGACTTCGCCCTCTGCGCTTGTGTTGTTTGTTGATTCTCCTGTGTCTTCACTCTTCAGTCTTGCTGAAGCTGCTGTTGAGGCATCATGGAGGCTGCTTGTGTCTGTGCTCGTTTGCGAGTCAGTGTTTCATGTGCAAGATGTTCTAATGCAAAATCGTTTTGCTTTCCGACCAAGTTGGTTTTGTTTCCATCATGTTGAACTGTGACACCTGCTCGAATCAACGCCAACAGAAACTTGGGAAAGATTTGTTTTCCCTTTTCCCACCGTTTTCCGAAAGTCAAAAACTTGTGGAAAGTCTTGATGAACAGGAATCAGACATTTGGCTTCTGTCACATTTGCACATGGTCGCTGTGGACATGTGGCCTCCAAACGTTTGCCCGCGCCAGGAATTTGGCATCGTTGGAATGTGCGCGTCGGGATTTTGGCCGTGAGGCTACCATTGGCTCGAACGCGGTTTTACAAACCCTGCCGCGACTTTCGATGGCAGGCCGGGGCCCAGCGAGGGGACAGGGTTTGGTCAGGTTCAGATAGCTTTTGGAAAAAAAATTTAGTTTTTTCTACCGAGTTCAGGGTCCCAATCGAGCATTTATGCACAAAACGATGTCTGCCATCAAAAGTCGCGGCTGGGTTTGTAAAAACGCGGCCAGGACGCAGACATCTGGTCGTCGGAGGCTTGGCCCTCGCCAACTTGCCGCCGGACATTTTGTGCCGGCGGACAGCTAGACGCAGAGAACATCTGGAGGCGTTTGGCTGCTAATGCTAGATGCGTGTGACCGCGGCGGACAACTCGCTGTCATGAACATGACTGACGGGAGACATTTGGCCGCCGTCCGGGCAACACTTGCCGGCTGTCGTTTGACTGGAACTGAAACCCAAGACACGGCGGATATATTGGTCAACAGCGACAGACAATGAGTTCCGGACGGTTGACCTCAAGACATCTAAAACTCTTTCGAGGACTGTTTTAACTCTGTGCCCCGTTCTCACATGTGTCCCAGGAAAGAAAGACCTTTGGCTTGTGCGTTCTTCAGATGGCAGGCATATTCGCGCACAAACCCTTTCTGTTTCCACTTGGTCTTGGAAACGAACAAGACAAGAAGCGAAGGTGATATTTCCTTGCTACTTGCTTTTTCAGCCGCCCATGGAAGTAAATGATCTTCACGGCCAAAGCGTTCAGAGTCCGGATTCCCGCGCCGAACATCTGCATGGCGGCTGGGCACACGTTTCCACCGCGACCAAATTTCCACCGCGGTCACACGTTTTCCGACAATGGCCAAAGGCCTGGGCGACCAGATGTCCGAGGCGGCGAAATGTTCGTCACGGCCAGTCGTCTGTCGGCCAAGTGACCGGAGGCCATGTGTCCATGGCGCCAGTTGTCCGCTGTGGCCAAACCTTCGGCGGCCACGTGTTCGCCGCGACCGAAACATTGCAAACCAAACATTTCGTAAACATGCTTTCCCATTGTGAAAAGACATTTGTCGAGGCCAAAGTGGTCTTTTGCGTGAGGTCTTTTGGAGTGTCGAAAACTGTAAAGAGATCCGTCAAACCGGTATCCAAAAGTTCGCTCTGAACAGCTTGAGAGAGGCCATCAGCCTTTTTCATTAAGATAAAAACGCCAAAAGCAACAAACCCCAAGGAACTGCAAAATTATGCAGCGCAGTGGGCATCAGTGTTAAATGCCCGCCCGCGCACCGGCGACTTTTCTGACTCGATAGTGACGTCACAGCGCCCCTTGAAAGTATGCAAATTTTCTCGGACTTTCTATTTTCGTTGCTGCGCTACCTTTAATACTCTACATACCTTGATTTTTACTTCTCGTGCAAAGGCCTTGTGTTGTAGGAGGCACTGATTCCACTCGCGTTCAACTGAAATTCAACTTCGAAGCGCGCAATTGTGGCCGACCGCAATTTTTTGTCCTTTTGGCGGGAGTTTTTAGCGCGCTTTTTTGGGATTCGTATTCGATTTTTTCGAATCCAATCAGCGGTCCGAATCCATTTTCCTCGAATCCAAATCCTTCAAGATTACCGAATCCGAATCACCAAAAAATACTCGAATTCCATTTTCTGGAATTCGAATCCGGATTCGCACACCACTGATACCCAACTTTTATGGGTAACACAAAGCATTGCTTGCATATGAGTGGAATAGATTATTCCAACTTGGGTTGTCTGGGTTCACCCGTACATGGCAAACATGGTAATTTTGGTACGGCTCAATTATCCCGATGTCTTTTAACCCTTCAATCACGGAATTTCGGTTCAGTTTTTGATCCATTTCGCCGTAATTTTTGGAAAAAGCGACAATCGCTTATGCCGGAATAAAAAAAAATCTAAAAATTCCCGAAAATGGAAAAATCCAGAGAAACAAATTATTTTCCATCCAACCGGCCAGATTTCTTTTAATTTTCAATTATGTCACAAATTACCCAGTTTTTGAACAATATGTCAACACTACCGCACAAAACTAGCCCATGCGCACACCAAGCGCTTATTCTAAAAACAACAAAGGGGGAAAACCATAAAAAAACGTCAAACTTCAATTAAACCTGACCACAATCAAAGCAATATCTGGAGAAGTTCTGTAGCGATTTTCTTCGGGTTTGGATTTTTGGGAAGGGGACAACCCTGGACTTTTGCTCACCAAAGGAGATTTTCTCCACTTTATCAAGAAACCAGAGGGCGCAGTGAAAGAAAATACATTGGGCGCAACGAAAGGAAAATAATATTTTTCGGGCACTTTTTGTATCCTTTTTGTCTTGAGGGTCGGGCGAAAACGGCGAATTTCTCCTGAACAAAGCGACGGTTTTTGGTGCAGTTCACTATTGTGCAAAGCTGAAAAATTAGAGTTTCCGCACATGTATAATGATCCCAACCTTTCGTCGGGGAAAACCATCCAACCATTTGAGTAACAAAAGTGCTCAAATTTCGGTGTTGTAAAATTCCGGGTACCTGCCAGGTATTTTCAAAGATTGTGCAATTTTTTCCGTTACAACATGGTTACGACCAGTGGAAGAGTTGTCTTCTGGTTTCCAAAAATACCAAAATCGTTGAATTTGAACACCATTTGGCAATTTCATGACCAGAGACAAAACGACATGGGCAGCATCGTTTTGTTTCTGAGCGGGGAAGAAGCCGCGACTCCCAGGGATTTCAAGGAGTCGCGGCCTCTTCCCCGCTCAAAAACAAAACGATGCTGGTCATAAAATTGCCGAATGGTGTTCAAATTCAACGATTTTGGTATTTTTGGAAACTCGAAGGCTTTCTCTACAACTCTTCCGCAGGTCGTAACCGTGTTGACGGAAAAATGCACAATCTTTGAAAATACCGGGCAGGAACCCGGAATTTTACAACACCGAAATTTGAGCACTTTTGTTACTCAGATGGTTGGATAGTTTTACCCGACGAAAGGTTGGGATCATTACACATGTGTGGAAGCGCTCATTTTTCAGCTTCGCGCCATAGTGAACCGCATCAAAAACCGTCGCTTTGTTCAGAAGAAATTTAATTTTCTGTGGGCGTCGCACCGCGGTGCCCACAGAAAATGCACACCATGCAGTGCAGCGTTCTTTTCTCTTCGCTTTTTTCTGCCCGAAAAGATCATGGCGACAAGTGGCCGCAACGACTTCACTCTTCTTCGCTGCGCTGGATGAGCGAGGCTCACTCTGTATCGCTCGTCGGTTGAGCCTCAACCGACGAGAGATCGCTCTTCTGTCCAGAGACTTACACAAAAAAGAGACAAACAGTTTTGCATTTTCGCCGACCACATCGATTCCAGTCTCATTCGAACTTCCCATGGAACTCCGAGAGATGGCATCCAAACATGGGTACCGAGCACACACATACACACACCCGAAAACCCAAACATCCCCGGGGACACACCCAACAACAAACATCGCCGGGCACACACACCCAAAAACAAAAACAGCCAAACATCCTGAGAACACACCCAAAGCACCTATAAAAACAGCGAAACATCCCCGAGCAGCGAGCACGTTCCCAAAAACAGCCAAACATCCCCGGGCAAACACCCACAGACAGCCAAACATCACCGGGCACACACCCACAAAACAGCCAAATACCCCCGGGTACAGGTGCACTCCAAAAACAACCAAACAGATCCCGGGCACACACCCAAAAAGCCAAACAACACCGAAGACGCACACAAATACATCGAAACATCCCCGGGCAAACACCCAAAAACAGACAAACATCCTCGGGCACTCACTCAAAAACAGATAAGCATCCACGGCACCAATCCCAAAAATACCCAAAACACCCAAAAACAGCCAAACATACCGGGCACACGCCCAAAAACAACCAAACAGCCCAGGGAACGCACCCAAAACAGCCAAATATCTCCTGGCAAAGTCATACAAACAGCCAAACATACGCGGGCACACAACCAAAAACGTCCAAAAACACCCGTGCACACACCCAAAAACAGCCAAACATCCCAGGGCACACACCCAAAAACCGCCAAACATACCCGAGCACACACCCAAAAAAAAAGGCTAACTGGTGTAGATCCCCGGGCAGGCGTATTTTATTAATCTATACGAATCGGGGGATATCCCGATTTGGCGCTTGGACAAAAAATCAAAATAAAGCTAACATAACCAAACCTAACCAACCTAACCTGCCCTAACCCCTTCCTGGGCGGGAGTTTGATCAGCCGTTGAGTATACCCCTACTGCAGGGCCGTCTGAGGGATGTCACCCTGAACAGCCCACTCCATTGCTGGACGGTTTGTGCAGCAAGTTTTGGCCAGGAATTTTTTGATCGACAGGAGTGATGTTTGATATAATTTTTGAATGGTCGTTTTTTGCACGCATTGGATATCACAGTTTCCTTTGTGCCATTTTATATTTGTTACTTCTTCTGCATATACACTGATACTGTGTAATTTTGTGCAAATATTCACAGGAAGAAACTCCAAAAATATACAAATTCAATTCAATAACCTCACCTAACTAATCTCTAACCTTATTACCGAACCCATTTCCTGTGTTTAGACTGTTTTCCTGCTTTTTTGTGGCTCGGCACTTTTATATGGGGTTATATGGAAAAGTGCCCGATTATCAAATACGCCTCCGGGCAAAACAAAAAACCAAAAGATCAAAACACTGACGAAAACGGAGACTTGAGTTTGAACGCAGAAAGCGACCGCGAAATGATGCAACGACAGGACAGGAAAAGCGAGATGCAAGAGTCAAGCGAGAAGAGTTCTTTTTTTCATTGGGGAGGTACTCGGAATCACCTGATGTTCCGTAATGCGCCGCGACGGTCTTTGCGAATTCATTGAGCCAAACTCAACAAGAAGACCAAAATGGCAAATGCAATTTTCTGTGACAAGCGCAAGTGCAGTGCCGGCTGTACTCAGAAAAGGCACTCTCCTCTTTGCGACAAAATGTGCTGGAATGCGCCACAAAGTTACATTCGAAAAATGTGAGCCACCTATTCCATCAAGATATGCCTTGGTTCAAGTGCCAGAAATGCGCTTGGACAGAAAACGTCATATGGGTGCAACTAAGGGAAGAAGACGGCAATTATAGTGCAAGAGTGGAATGGATTGGTCAGACGCAGGAAATAGTTCTTTTTGGCGCATATTTGGCGCAGGACAACGGGCTCTTGAGCCATCTTGGAGTCAAGCTCATGAGTTTGGCGCACAAAATGCTGTCTGGAATGGTCGGCTATCTTGACGATAAACAGACGACCTCTAAGAATCATACAAGCGCATTCTCCATCGGAAAACGCTTTATGCCTTAAATTTGTCGCAATTAAATGGTCGGCTGTCTTGACGTCAAGAAAGACGACCACTTTCTGGAAATCATACCAGGTACAGGCAAAAATTCGAGCAGAATCCCCAGAGATTGCCCAGCCATCCTGGAAAATGTCAGACCGTTCCTTTGATGATAGTCTGTTTCTACACAGCTACACTGAGAGGAATGGCGACTTTTTGAGCACCTTCTGTGAGCTCCCACAACTGTCCTTTTAAGGACAACACGGTCACCAAACTGTCCTTTTAAGAACTACTAATGGCCCCTCTTGGGGCCACCAAAACTGTCCTTTCAACGACAAACCAACTGCCGTTCTAAGGGCCTCTAAAACTGTCATTCTAAGGACATTTAACGGCGCATATAGGACCACCAAATCCAAAACAGTCCTTTTGGGATAATCAACGGCTCATCTAAGGGCCACGTTAAACTGTTAAGGACTATCGCCGGCCCTTTTAATCAAACACTGTCCCTTTGACGACAATCAATGGTATCGGTATCGGTATCAGATTTACTCTGTTCGAAAGGTTTTCATGCCATTAAGGAAATCATCAATTGTAAACAGCGAGGTTCATCATGCACCAGGGAAGGGATGGGAAGGAAACGCGACCGTCGGCTGCATTATCGAAAGGGGGGAAAAGGGAAAAGGAGGGGAAGGGACCGCGAAGAGATCATCGGAATGTGGACGGGGCCTATATTCATATAGCAACCACTTCAGACACCCAAACAGACACACACATACACAACCAGGCAAGATCCAACCTTGAGCAATCATCTATCGGTATCGGTATCAGATTTACTCTGTTCCGACAGGTTTTCATGCCATTAAGGCAATCATCAATTGTGAACAGCATCTAACACTCATGTCCTCATGCATACCCATTCGTGGAATACACAAAAGTGGAAAAATAGTAAAAATTGAACTTTCGAGAAGATAGGGATGAAGGTATAGGTGTGTAGAAGAAAAAATGAAAAAAGAAAGAAGGAAAGAAAAACAAATTCAAAAAAAGAAGAAAAGAAAGAGAGAAAAAAGAAACAGAAAGAGAAAGAGAAAAAAAAGAAAGAGAAAAAAGAAGCAGAAAAGGGGAGTTTGAGATTTTGAAAGAAATGCCACAATTTGGATTTTGACAAAATTCATGAGAACTCTGACAGGCACCCGGAATGAAGGAATAGGTAGATGCCTACTTCAAGATATGCTCTTGGATGGCAGATAAAGCCAAATTTTGAAGCACGATAAGGGATGAGAGCATTACGTGAGTACTGAGTACCTACCCTATCCAGTGCATCACAATGAGGGAAAGGTTCGCCTTGCGTCCGTCGCGCGGCGAGAGCGCCGTCCGGCAACTGCCGGTTTACAAGCGCAGGGAGTCACGGAAGTGCCAGCGGCGTTCGCCAGCAGTACGCACACTCCCTCTTCCCAGCTACGTGATGGTCCTTCTAAGGGCCACCAAAAGAAAGAGAAGACTCACAACATTACTACTCCCACGGATTCTTTTTTAATGTCTGCGCATCCGCATTAACTTTCGTGACACCCTGCCCGTGTGAAGTGAATACCGATGGCATTATCGAAACAGGAAAAATCATAATTTCTTTCTCCCTGTTTATTTTCTTGTCACAATACGTTTTTTGTTTTCAAAAGCCCGGCCGTTCCACGCATGCTGAGAGGCTGTTGAGGAGGCGCAACCTCTGCATCATTGACATGACTTCCGCTGTGGCTTAATGTTAATGGAGATCTCAGATCATTGGTGATGAATGTTCAAAAGCAATACGAATTCTTGACGTTGCCGTTTGGCGATTTCAAAGCAAATGATGTGCCTCTGCATTGTGGATCCTCCTTTCCTGTTGTGGGCCGAAGTATGCCATGGGGCGTGGGTAAAACACAATTCAACACAGAAAAATGAACAAAAATGACTTCGAATCCCACGCTGAAAAGGATGCCCTGGATCAGCTCACACCTGTGAATTCAGCTGTCGCCGCGGTTGCATCTGGCTTTTCGAGGACAAGACGCTTTTATTCCACTGTGGATACATCAGTCTCTCGCTCATGCTGATGACGTGTTTGGCTGCCTTGGTTTGAAAACAATTTTTGAGGGACTGAGTGCTAAGGGAAAGTGCATCGGTTTCGGGGGGGAACACTGGGGTCTCTGAGGCGGGCCTTCGGCCTTTCACGTCACTCATGCGGTTGCGGCAAAACGCTTAGAATCGTGAGAGATTCTGCCATAGTTCAAGCTCCTAGCGATTGGAGTGGTTCGGGGGATTGGTGTGACCATATCCACACTGACTCTGATTTTGTTGTCAATTTTGGTATAGATGAGGACATTTTTTAATCAGTCGTGCTCCTGGTGTTACCTACGGTGCTTCTTCGGTGCTCATAGTGTTTTCTGTGGTGCTTCTTGGTTCTCAGGTGCTCTTGGTGTCACACATGGTGCTTGGATTCGGTATATTTCCGATGGTGATTCTTGTGTGCTCTTATGGTGTTGCCAATGATGCTCCGTTGGTGCTCGTGGTGTTGTCATATGGTGCTTCTTATGTGCTTCATAGGTAGGAAAGTGCGACAGAACTAAAACTTTTAGTCAATTGACACTGGCATTCCAGCACTTCATACGGTGGGGTGATCCAGTTGAGGGTTATGTTAGCACGCGACTGAGTTATAGGGCAGCTTCGCTAAACCGCCTAGAAGAATTAGCGGGACGTGTTAAAAATGTGGAGTGATCCACTTCGGATTAGCCGCGGATTAAAACAGGAGAAAGCAGAAAATCCGTAGCTGTTAATCCGAGGAGCAAACGCAAAAACGGGGTGATCCAGTTACGACTTAGTTGTAGCATAAGAATACATTCTCTGTGATTGGTTGATCGTAACGTATGACGTAATGTGCGTCGACAACAACATAATAAGCAATTGAATAATGAAGAAGAGTTGGAAGATGGAAGTAATCAGAGCCTTCAATATAATTATATCGAAGGCTCTGGAAGTAATCCTTGTGGTATTTTTTTTCGCAAGTAATTTTATTCTGGTCTTACGCAGGAAGGCGGTGGTATTAAATCAAATGCTGCGTCTCTGTCAAACAGTAAATAAGAAGCCAAAAGGAACCCAAAATTCAACACGAGCCAAAAGTGACCAGAACGGAGCAAAAGGAGCCAAGTCTTCACTAATCGGCCTTTTTACATACCGCCATAACCAGAGCTGGTTGCAATCCCCGCAAAATGTCCCGGTCACCAGAAAACTGAGGTCAAAGGCCAAAGAAAGCAACTATTTGATCCAAAACGAGCCAAAACTTGTCAGAACGAGCCACAGTTTTCGCTAATCGCCCATCCTTCACACTAGTCTCCAAACTCCCAGCCGGGTTTGAATTAAATTGTTGTTTTTTCATCAAATTTGTCCTTTGACCTCACTTCTTCGATGACCGGGACCTTTTGCGGGGATTGTAACCAGCTGGGGTCGTGGCGTCTAGTGAGAGAAGAGAAGGGTGATTAGCGAATGGCAATGAATAATCCTTCCATTTTTGCTCTCCCTAAACAACATTGGATCGCGAATGGCGAAGTGAAATCATGCATAGTCACCAAATTATGCATAGCCTCCACATAACAATCACATTTGCAATCGCTGCCACGTGACGTGAGCAAAATGACCAATATGGCAAATGGTTCCGGTGGCCCATCTTCACGGCACCAGCACATGCCGGAAAACAGCAGGTTTCCAATATATGTGGTGGGATGAATTGAAGTCCATGGAAACGTGGCTGTCAATTTTGCAAATAACAAACCGATTTTTTTCGTACAGCCGACTTTTGAATTTTTGACAGTCACAACGATGGAACACGATATGACGGGATGCGTGACCGAAGATAGCTTCAAGAACCGAAGAAGTGGCGTTTCAATTAACGCGTCAACATCTGTTAATGGCGCTTCGCATCCATACAAGAAAGCAAACTTCATTTCAAAGGTTTTCCTTTTGTGAGTAGAATTTAATGGTTCATTGGAATTCTTACACTGCTTGCCAAATTTGCTGTCCAACCCTTTCGTACGTCTTCCACACAGCAACTCACCCTCAAGTTCAACTCAAAAGTCAATTTAACAACAGAAGCAAGGATGCATCTTCCAATGCAATAGTGGAAAAGGAATAACATGTTGTAGGCCCTACATATAGAAACTTTAATTTTCGCAAGGCAAAAATAATCTCTCCGTAATTGATGCAATTGATGCAAAGCATCATGGGCTTCCGTCAAGCGCCCAGGCTTGTTTCACACGACCTCCCACTGACTGATCTATGGGAGTGCGAATTCCTGGACTGTAAATTCAGGAGTGTGAATTCTTGGAGTGTGACCCTACACAACTTCAACAACATGATGTAAAATTGTCAATCAGACCAAAATACCAGCACCTTTTGACAACATCAACTTGACTGCGCCACCTCATACGGAGACATCGCGTCCACCTTTGAATAAGTGGGCAGTCCGTTCTCATGAGACGCCAATAACGTGATCTACCGTTATCAGCAATTATTGATGTAAAGCACTATGGGCTGCCAACAAGTGCCCATGAGGAGCAGTCAAGCTGATGTGGTGAAAAGGTGCTGGTATTTGTTCTGGTTGACAACTTAACCCTAAGTCGAGAAATATATGCCTTAAATTAAATTGGCTGATGATTTTATGCTGAAGGTGAGTTGCAATGGGAAATACGGCCATTTATCTAATTCTGGACATGTTTGCATATCCATTCGCAGCCAGCATCCTGCAGAAGTGGTGGGTAGAGTCAAGCTAAACCCATGGGCTGGATTTCTGCCCTTTTTATAGGTGCTTTACCATAGGTTTGTAAGGGAGAAGCATGTCTCCAAAATTGTTACGTTAAGATTTATTCACCTGCTATGGCCGTTTACGAAGAGAGCCACCCAACTGTGCAGTGAATGCGGTTACGCAATCATCAGGAAGACGATATGCGGAGCCTTGCATATGATCTTCTTAGTCAATTCTTGCATCAAAAAATATGCGGAGTCCAACCCCCTTGGTTTTAGCTTGACCAAAGCCCGACACTTTAGATCTGTGAAAATGTGAGGTCCTTTAAATGGATGTTTCCATCTCGGCAAACAAAACACAAAAAAGTGCGTCTTAACGCCTGACCGTCAACTGGAATTTTCAAAGACGGCTGATCTGATGTTCCGCGAAGGCTATCGCGAAAGCATATATACCTACCATTGATTCTGGGCACATGATACCTACGTAAGACGATGATGGCAACAGACAATAGATTTTATAACGTGCTGATGTGTCTCAAGAATTAAACAAGACTGCTAACATCTCCAGATATAATAAGTTCAAGCCGCAAATATAAATTTTAAGCCAGAAATATTAATATTAAGAAGGTATTTGATATTTTCAAGCCGCAAATATTAATTTCAAGCTGGAAATATATTACTTTCAAGCAGGAAATTATAAATATGAACGCAATTGTCAATCTGTAGAATTCCATTCAGGACGAATAAGCACCTGAAACAACGGCAGTGTAAGCAGAGTGCATCCCAGCAGAATCGGCTTCTCTTAGATACCTATCGAGACTCTGCACCCTAGAATGTGACAAGTCCAGAACAGACAACCTGTTTTGGTTTTCGAACTTTTCTTTTAGACATTGTATTATGATTGTTACCATGGTAGTATTTTGCGTTACCATGGTAACACTCATAAGCCCTGGGAACGAGAAGCTTTTTAGCGGTTTTTGAGTGGCTACTGCGTGGAAATGGAGGGTCGTGGGACTTTTTTCCGCTGAACATTTTTTGTTCCGTGTATCCTTGGGAATCTGCCTGCGAAAATCGCTTTTATGCGACGACCCACAATCTCCATATCTCAGTTTCCCCAAAACAACCTCAAATCGGGCATTTTTGGATTTTTTGGGGGGCACTGCGTGGAATTGGAGGCTCGGACGGTTTTTCGTTGTTGAACATTTTTTGTTTCACTCATTTCACAGAACGTGTCCTGAAAATTTGACAGTTCTAAGGTGAAATCTTACCTCCCCATGAATACCCCAAAATGGTCCATTTTGGGGTTTTTTTTGGGGGCATAACTCAGTGATGGGGGGTCGGTTCACTTTTTTCCCCTGAACAAGTTCGATTTGTATGGTCCTGGGGAATCTATTGTGAAATTTCGGTGGTTGATTTTTCGGGACACCCTGTATGTACGCACAAGAATGGCTGTACTATTGATTGCTTTCCTTGTCCAGACGAACTCCTGTTTAAAAGCGGGCCATATTCAAAAACATGTCAACAGAAAGAAGAATATGAAAGAGGTTTCCGAGAACGAAAACGAGAACTTTTCGAGAATATAAAAGGAGAACCATCACAGGTATAATCGGTTCACATCACATCTTTTCATCATGCATCCAAAACAATGGTAGATTTGTCTGTGAGCTTGAATTTAAAAGCAGGCATAATGATTGGTAATTGGTCAATGGAGTTACTTCTGTTACACAAGCAACAGAAGTTTCAAAAGCAACAAAAGTGCTGCAACACAAGTGACAGAAGAAACACAGTGGCAGAAGTGGCTTGCGTTGCAGAAGTGACAAAGGCACAACTCCATTTGTCAAACAATGGGAGATGACGTCACCCGTAATGGAAGTAGGTAAGTTGTTTCCTGCCATCTCTCGGAATGTTCCTTCCCTGCGCTTCATAAGTAGTTTGCTCAAGCACTTTCGTCTTCCATTGACAACAACACTGGCGCTTTTAGATGTAGGTACTTTTTCTCCGGCCGTACTCGGTAACTTGAATGATGGGTAAGTCTCAGCTCTGAAATAATGGCTAAAACATTCCGACATCAAAGCAGCATACCTTTTTATCGAGGTCGAGGTCATCAAGAGATAGAATTCTGCGGGTAGAGACCCATGAGATGTTTGCGTCCGATCCGTACCGTGCTGGACCAGGCCAAATCCGTTTGCAAAACGGAGTTGCGCCTGCTCCACTCTGTTCATCCGGTGATTGTAAATTTCTTACCGCATGGCGGCCTTTCTTGTCGCTTATTCGGTTTTAACACAAAAATTCTCTGGTTCGCAGAGATGTGCACGGAGCACCCAACCAGGTATTCCAGCGCCGCCGGATCAGTCAGCTGAATACCAAACCAATCGCAAGAGGTCTGTCCTGTTACCTGTACCTTCATGGATGCAGTTTAAGCTAACTCCAGAGTTCATGATGCGCAAGCGGCAGCATTTGTGGGGTTAGGACAGGAGCATAATACTTTGATCTATAAAGTAAAAGCGCGGTCTTCGATTTGGGATTCTTCACCGTCGCTGATCAAGTCGGACCACCGGTGGCTGGTAGCTGGCGGACATCCAAAGAGGCGGGGCTTGGAAAGAGTACTTCGACGGCGCGGCGATAGCAGAAGATGGACGAAGGAGAGATCTGACGATTGGGCGGCCCCCCACTGCCCGAGGTTTCGACCACAGGAGGCTCCTCTGGTTCCGGGGACCGGAGTCGAGACGACTGCACGGAGGATCATTCTGGAGATCATCAGAAGTCATCGAGGGATTCGAAGTACTCACCCCAGGATTGAGCGGTCTGGCAAAGCTGCTCTCCTGGTTGTTGCCATACGGGGTCATGGGCCCATTTCCCCCTGGCGGGACGTATGGCGACACTTACTCGCATTAGCGTCCTAGAGTGCCCTTCGGGAGTCTCTAGTGGCTGTGTGAGAATGAGTCTCTCCCTGATTCCGAGCTTGGGCAAAGCGACGATGAAGGGGTTGACTCTTCCAAGCTCTTCCTCAAGCCTCCCTGTTCCTGAGTCAGGGACTGACCGTCAAAACCGGTTCTTAACAGTCCCCATGATGGAACAGGGAAACCCCTGCTATGCCAGCAGGTTTTGGGAGAGTGCAGGGGCACTCAGGTGAGCTGGTGCCTAGGCTGCTACCGGACTTGGGAGTGCCCACTCCTTCGAGAAAGGATAGCAAGACTAGCATGCAGCAGGAGAAGCCCAGTGACAGGACAACCTTCCAGCCTGTCACTGGTGGAAAGAGTATCCCTTCCCCTCCAACTTCCCATCCTTACCCATCCTTGTATTTTATTTTATCTCCCCTCTTTCCTATACTTTTATTTTAACTTTATTCCTCTTTCCCGCTGGGTTGGATTTGGGATCCGCGCTTTTTAAAGCGGATCCCGACACGTCGATGAGTGAGGCGAAAGGCCAGAGGCCCGCCTCAGAGACCCCAGTCTATCCCCCCCCCCAGTAAAAGCGCTCGCGCATCCCACAATGCAAAAGAGTGATATCAAAAAATTCGCTCCTCCAGGGCGGCGCTGCTGTACATTATCCTCCAGAACAGACACTGAACGGACTTCAGTGCGAGTGCGGCGCCGTGTTGGATTTTTCCAGATTTCTCGAAAAGTTCCCATCGGATTTCAAAGTGTGTGGGATCGTTGGAAAGAGGACAAACCCCAGAATCCGCATTCCAAATCCCAATATCAAGGACACACAAACATGTGTGCAATGCCAGTGGAACGAGAAATGCAATTTTTGCGATCGCAAATTTCTTGGTTTGATTCAGCGATTGTTTTGGCTCGGATATCGAAAACGGTAAAAGCTACATGGGGTCCCTCGCGGACTTTATTATAGAGCATTTAATAACCTTTAATTTCATGCCAAACACAACAGCAATCGCCTTTCGGTTTTTGAGCAAACCCGCAAAAAGGTGGCGTCGCGTCAAGCACCAAAATCGGCCTTGTTTTAACTTTTTTGCCTTTTCGGTCGCGATTTCTTGCAGTTCATGCAGGAACTGGCAGGAAAAGCTTGTGTTTGACGGGAAACCACGATTATTTCATGGTCTAAAAGAAAGTCCGAGATAGTACCTAACTACATCCATCTAAATGTTATGGGTGTTTTACACTGTGGCCCAAAATAAAGGTCCATTTTGTTGAAGTTTTGAAATCCCAACAGCCCATTGCGGGAATTTGATGATGTGTGAAAGAAAGACAGGACATCGGTATACCTATATCCATCATATGTTTGGTCCAAATCGAAACCAATCAGAAGCTCGTGGATCGTGCACTGATTTGGATTCTCATGTCGTTCGTTTGTGCATGCATGGCTGAAGGCAGATTATGCGTTCGGTATTAGGAGTCTGTGTTGCGTTTTATTTTTGTCTGTTTGTTGAATGAAATCGATAGTCGCTCCGCCTGTCCCACCACGCTGTCACACTTTGTTTTTTTCGATCGACGATCAATCAGCTTTCCTGTTCCAAAGGATCCCATCCATGTTGATTGACTGAAAACGTGTTGCTCTCAGGGCGAACAAAAAACTGGAAAGATATTCCCGCTTTTGCAATTTTCATGTTGGACTTTCGCAGGAGACTCATTTCAGGTTTTCGGACACCGTTGGCTGGCGGGTCGCGTACGATGCCACCAGAAACTGAATAAATTCTGAAACATGGAGTTCATTTTGGGTGTTCTGGATGCCAAAATTCTCCGGGCGACCTTGACGAGCCAAAAGCACAAGCCAGTGAGGGGCCAGTCGAACCGCTGGGGGCACTTCTCGACAGGATGGTGCCTCGGATAAACCAAGATCTCAAAAAGCGCTGCGTTAAGATGCTCCTTTATTTGTAAGCATACAGGCCTTCAGTTAAACAAGATTGGGTGGAAAAATACCGACAGCTCACAATGTGCTTTGACCTCGGGCGGGAGCCCTTTTACGGGCACTCTTGGCGATGACGCGATGTTCAACGATGTCCGAGAAGATGTGCAAAACATTGTCTTTCGGCTGTGTGGATATCCAATTCGCAAGGCGGAAGTCAACAAATGGATAAAGTGTGATCCTTACATTCTCTTCAATCTTTCGAACTGGACAAATGCCCTTTGTCGATCATTTTCACAAAAATGACAGAATACAACAGAATTTGAAAGTCCTGGTGGCACATTTTCCATCTTTTTACTGCGAAACTATATGACCAAAATTTGGCAAAGCCTGTTGGTATAAAGTTGGATAAATATTTGGTGTAAATAGTGAAAAACCAAATCACGATGCTCTTTTTAAAAAATCTCGCAAAAATAGTTGCAAGTTGAGCGGCCAAAACCCGCCTGAGTTATTTTTATCATGTTCTTGAATCCCCATTTGATTCTCATGAGATTGCGCGCATGTGTGAGTGATTTCAGCTGTGAAATCAAGCCCTCTTAAAGCTGCATCCTTCCTCTTTCCAATGAGCCTAACTAATCAAATATCCGACGAAAACTTTTCGAGAAAATGCGAGAAATACACTTTGGGTTTTGCATGGCCGTTGATGCGCGGAGCGTCTTTTTTGAGGATAATCTGCAGTGGCGCCGCGCTGCGGTGATATCACTGAAACACACGAGCGCTTTTACTTCTTGATCCAATGTTATGACAGGAGACTCTTTTGACTTTTGAGGGCAGCGCCAGAATGCCAGGAAAGGAGCAGCAGGAGACTCTATGAACTGCCTGAAGAATTTGTAAAATACAATTACATGAGGAATCTCACCGGTCAAATACTTGGGATATGAAAATAATCTGAATTTTTAATATTTTAATTTATTTAAAATGGTTTTTAAAGCGGTGTTGTGGGTGTTGTCCGGTGCTTCGGACAAGCAGTTTTTTTATCATTCTTTTTCTCCCTTTTTCTTCTTTAAGTTGGATATTTGAAACGGCGCTGAAAGGATACCGTGGTAAAATCGAAGTTCACGATATCCCGCAAGTGGTGCAAGAAGACAGTTCGTGTTATCTTGGGGAGAAGCTTGAAAGGTAATGGGAAGTCAAAACCACATGGGTTAGGTGCATATACTTCACGGGCCATTTGGCCGATTTCTCGAACTGCTCAATCTCGAGAAGCTCAAATCTCAGCTGACGTGATCCGCGGCTACAATTAGATATGCTGTTGAAGCGTCGTAATCGTCGTTTGCGGGAAAACACAAAAATATGAGTCTCGTTATGAACAAAATAAAACCATCCGCGGTTTATTTTATAATTTCGTTTAACAAATTAGCTGCTTGTTTCTCTGCTGTGTTGCCATCTGGCCAGAGAATGTTTAATTCAATATCAATCCGACTCAAGTATGATCTCCGCAAAATTTCAACAAAATGGGGCACCATTTGAGATTGCAACAGTCATTTCAAGAAATAGTGTTTCTCCTTTATACGGGATTAGACAAAAAAGAGATTTTTAGAAATACCTGGTGTCACGGGGTGGAATTTTGGGGTCAGTTCCTGGGTTGGTTCCACGTAATGGCGCACTCTTGGACTTTCAGACGATCACGAGTTCCTTGGGCAAAAGGTGATTTGAATGATAAAACTCGAATTCAATGATAATGAAATCACAATGACATAGATCTTTAAAGGACAATGAGTTTATTTACAGCCGGCTTTACACAGACAACACAGGGTCCAATGTCTGTCGCTCTTTCGGCGTTCACGGCTCGATCATCATGTTCATGATTCATTGTGCCAAACACGGAAATTGAAAAGTGCAGGACAATGACGTCGTCTCAATGCACAAATCCACATTCTTTCGGCGACCACGGCCCGAAAAATCTTCCTCGCTGCAATGAAACCAAACATGGTTTGTTCTTTCCGTCAAACTGCTGACACACAACGAACGGTGAAGTTGGAAATTAGGCCTGCGGCAGGAAGGGATTGGGTATGGGCGAAACAGGACAGATCGGTGGGGCACCACAATTCGGACCAACGAGACATGCTCAGGCAATCAAGTCAGGCCATCATGATGTGGCGCAACAGCCGATCCGTGGAACACAGGCAACTGGGCGTCAGTGGTGCCATTTCCTGTCATACTGAACAAACTTCTCCGTCGTGTTCTCTGCTGGCACAAAAGGATAAACACAAAAAGGGGGACCTCTAGGAATATCTTCGCAATCCTTTTGGAATCGAGAGGGTGAACTGGTCTTCAAGAAGCCCAAAAAGGCTGAAAAAACGTAGTGAAGACAATTTGGCCGCAGTCTCAGGATATTCACAATTTTATCAATGCGATCCCCAACATCCGCATAGGCGCATATTGCAGGGCCCCACTCGCCGAATAAGGTGTGAAGACATTGCCGTCATCCCAACAAATGTGGCGTCACATTAATCGCACATTTGAATAAGCCGCAAACGGCGATGCAATGGAGAAAAATGTTGCAAACGGGAGCAACCGTCCCTCGAATACTCCCTGTTTACGCCTACGGAGTCATTCTTCGTGAAGTGGTCTCAAGATGTGAAAGTAATGTGAAAGTGAAAGTGTAGTATGGGTCGCATGCATTCAGATACACAACACCGATATTAAGTGCAATGCTCATTACAATTCCTTTTTTCCGCGAACACTTCGGGAGTGGAATTCCCTCCCCAAGGATTCACAAGTCCTTGCAAACTTTGCAAATCATGCTTGAACATATTTTCAATTTCATTTCCTCATTTGAATTGATGTTTTTGTTTCATCTTCGCAAGTCGTTTGGCCAAGGTGTTGGTCAATTCCTTTTTCATTATTTTTTCTTGATTTCATAGCCTGTATCCTGTGTTTTGTTCTACACGCTATTTTTAAAATTGTTGCCTGAAAATGTGGTTTTTGTGCTGTCTTGTCTTGCTGAAAGTGATATTTGCTAATGCAAATATATCAAATAGCAAATCTAAATAGAATACATACACGATCAGGCCGGTAAACAAACAATAATTTGTCAACTCTTGAGCAGCAATGCTTTGGAGCCGCGAACTAAATCGCATCATGAGACACTCTCGATCCACAAAATCGCGACGAAAATGAGTGCACCAAAAGCCGGAGCCAGAACAAAATGCTGAGATCGACTGCTTGCTCTTGAATAATTCCCATCTCGAATTGAGACTCCCTTTCGTGTGAACATTCGGATTTCGGATAGATGCTTTTCCTTGAAAACCATAATTGGTGCAGAGTAGAAGTGCCAACATCGCACCCACAACCGCGATTGCACTGCGGTGTTGTGTTGCACTTCCACAATCGCGGAAGTGCAACACAACACCGTGGAGACGATGAAGACAGCGGGGAATGTCAAACTTGCGGACACGAACGTTGCTTCCAGTTTGTTCGTGCGATCGGCGCAAAGCAACCAATCCCCATGGTTACTGGTAACCATATTTCATAACCATATTTCAAATTGAAACCATCGGTTTCTCTTTGTGCAACCCACGGGTGTGAACGCCCAACACACAACTCTTGGTTTCCTGATCATGCGGACAAAATTTACTCACCAATTACCCTTGGCAAAAATTATTTATCCGGAACTACTGATTTTGATATTTTTCACATGATTTAATTCATTCTTGCCTGAAGAAACCTCCCTGGTTTTATACAACACTTTATTGACCCTTTACAAAATGGTGTACGGTCCACGCCAAGCCGAAAGAATCTTCCTTGACTCCAAAGGCTGTCACCAACTTGGAAAAGTACTTGCTGGGCCATGGCGTTATGCTTTGCAACACAACTCTCTTGCGCAACTTGCAAGTTCCTTGCCGCTTCAGTTCCTTGCCGCTTCCTCTTTAATCTTCATCATGGGATCGTGCATGGCCTGCCAATCATCAGGGATGGTAACCGTATTTTCCACATCCATAGGCAGGAGAGGTTCCCTACCATGATTTAACAGAAAAGGCGAAAAACCGGTGGAAGAGTTCACAATAGAATTCAACTGAAATTCTGTGAAACGGATAATTGGTGCCATGTTTTTGTATGAGAATGGCAACAAATGGCTAGCATTTTCCCAATTTAGGCCTGCCTTTCGACAGTTAGATTGTGCATGATAAATCGGAGTGAACATCTGCTTGCATCCAAGCGGTGCCAAAATCCCTTCAAATGGGCTGAGATCAACGTGCTGCCTTGATCGCTGACCAGACGTCGTGGAGTCCAAATCGGAGAACTACACTATGCAACAAGAAATGGCAGAAATGTGTGGACGTCGCCCTTGTTGCCGAATTGAGGAGAGAAAACTTCGTCATTCCATCAACTAAAACAAAAACGCAACTAAATTTTTATGGCCATTACTCCCGGCTCGAAGCGGCCCATAGATATCTCGGTGGAACATCCATATCACGTGGAGTTTTGGGGTTAGTTCCTGGGTTGGTTCCACGTAATGGCGCACTCCTGGACTTCCAGACGATCACGAGGTCCTTGGGCAAACGGTGATTTGAATGATAAAACTCGAATTCAATGACAATGAAATCACGATAAGTTTTTTTCAGCCGGCTTTACACAAACAACAGAGGGGACAATGCCTGTCGCTACAAATTTTGTCCCCGCAAAGGTCACTATCTGATCAAGCCGCACTTGCATTTTATTACGTCTCAGGTTCACTGAAAATTCACCAGCGTCTTCGAGGGACCGCGAGCGACTGACTCTGGACTTTTCTGAAGGCAATCTTCAGTCCAATTCTCTGCACGAAACATGAATGAAAATCCCGACCCACACCCCAATTATGTTGCGGCAATATACAGAAAACAGTATAGAGAAACAGTATACAGAAAACGTAAGACAAGGGAATTGATTGTGCGTTCAGCAAAATAAAATCATAAAATATGCAAAGGCGGCCTCTCGCCTACTCCGTGACACTGGGTTTCATAAAGTTGAAAACACCTCTATGTTCCTCACATGTTGCGGTTTTTGGTTTTCTTACAACGTCCGCTGCAAAGTATTTCTTGTTTTATGGGAGCATATTATCCCGTGGGAATGGCTTTCATGACAAAACACCTCCGATGCAGCTGACGTTTAGTTTGCTTATCGTTTGTTGTGTGATATTAATGGAATATAACAGAATTCATTTTTTGTGGGTAAATTCCAAAACATCAATCACGCACAAGCGCACACCCCTTAAAGTCGCTACCACCTCAGAATGCGCATAAGGTTCACTTCTTCAATAGAAAAATGGAATTGGGTTGTGCTTGTGTTTCAAGGCTTTCCCATAAGTCATTGTCCAACATCAATCATAGGGCACACCCCATGCATAACTTCGCCAACATCTCAGAATGCTCCCAAAATTTAGTCTGTTTTAACGTTTGTTGTGTGATTAAAAAGAAAATAATAGACTTGAATTGCGTTTGTATAAGGCTTTCCCATAAGACATTCGTCCTACATCAATCAGAAACGCACACCCCATAAAGTCGCCAACACCTCACAATGCGCCAAAGTTTATTTTGTTTGTCGTTTGTTGTGTGATAAATTATGAATGGTTTAAAAAAAGGATTGAATTGGGTTTTATTTCAAGGCTCTCCCTTTAGTCATTCGTGCATTCCCCATGAAGTCGCCAACATCTCAGAATGCGCCAATGTTTCGTTTGTTTTTCCTTTGTTGTGTGATAAATTATGTATGATATGATTGAATTGGGTTTTATTTCAAGGCTCTCCCTTTAGTCATTCGTGCATTCCCATGAAGTCGCCAAATCTCAGAATGCGCCAATGTTTCGTGTTTTTCCTTTGTTGTGTGATAAATTATGTATGATATGATTGAATTGGGTTTTATTTCAAGGCTCTCCCTTTAGTCATTCGTGCATTCCCATGAAGTCGCCAACATCTCAGAATGCGCCAATGTTCGTTTGTTTTTCCTTGTTGTGTGTATGTATGATATGATGAATATTGATGAATTGGTTTTATTGTCCAATTGGGTTATTATTCATTAGTCATTCTGTGAAAATCCCCATGAAGTCTGAATAACTGTTGCCGCCGTGATGTATATAGTGAGTAATGTTTGTTGTCGTTTGCTGTGTGATATATTATGAATAGAATATAATAGGATTGAATTGGGTTTTATTTCAAGGCTCTCCCTTGAGTCATTCGTGCACACCCCATGAAGTCGCCAACACCTCCGAGTCGCCTATTGTTGAATTTGTTTGTCGTTTGTTTTGTGATAGATTATGGATAGATTATAATAGGATTGAATTGGGGTTTATTTCAAGGCTCTCCCTTTCGTCATTCGTGCACGTCCATGAAGTCTCCAACACACCCAAGTGCGCCTAATATTTAGTTTGTTTGTCGTTTGCTGTGTGATGTTAGAGAAATATTCGTTTTATAGAATTGAATTGTGTTTGTGGTATTTCAAGCCTTTGAAATTAGTCATTCGTCTACATCGATCATAAATGCACACCACACCGCGTCGCCAACGTGTCGCCGACACCTCTGAAAGCGCCTGCCCTAAAGTTTAGTTGTGTGATTGTTGAATCGTGTTTGGATATCAAGGCTTTCCCATTCATCTTTCGCCTATATCAATCAATCATAAACGCACATGCCATAATGTCGCTAATTTCTCCGAGTGCGCCTAAAGTTTAGTTTGCTTGTCGTTTGTTGTGTGAATTACGAGTAAATAGAATTGAATTACGTTCGTATTTCAAAGCTCTCCCATTAGTCAATCGTCCTGCATCAATCACTAACGCACACCCCATAAAGTCGCCAACACCTCAGAATGCGACAAAGTTTAGTTTGTTTGTCGTTGCAGTGTGATATCAATCTCATACCGTGGGATGATCCAGTGTGGATTAACGCTGATCCGAGGTTGGGAAGTAAATTTTCGCCATTTTCTTCAATGGAAAAAATTTACACCGCAACCTCGGATTAACATTAATCCTCACTGGATCATCCCACTGATAGAATTTAATCATGTTTGTATTTCAAGGCTTTCCCATTTGTCACTCGCCTACATCAATCATAAACGCACACCCCGTACGCCAAAATCTCTGGATGCGCATAAAGTTCTGTTTGTTTGTAGTTTGTTAAGTGATATAAATAAAATAAGATGATATAATTGAATTGTGCTAGTATTTCAAGGCTTTCCCATAAGGCATTCGCACGATATCAATAAAAAAACCACACCCTATATATAAAGTCGCCAACATAGAGCAATATTTACATCATAACGCAGAAATGAACGCAAAATTAACCTCAACGGGCCAAATACCAACCTTATCGCTAGACAAACATTTCAAACACAGTGGCAGACGCAAAAACCAAACGGTATTCCATCTGGGTAAAATTGCACTGAATTGGCAGACTGTCATTTTCTGAAAAAAATTGAATTCTGGTGTGCAGTGCCACACCACAGCTGCAGTGATCATCCCACAAAACGGCTGGAAATGAAAAATCAACAAACACTTTACAGTCGTTCAGTGGAAACGAAAACACCATTTGAGGAGTGATAATGAGATTCGGTAGATTGTTCTCCTGCGAAAGAACACTGAATTCATATTTGTAACACCTAGATTCAAAAACGGTGTACACAAAATGCGCAAAGATTAATTTATTTTAGGGCAAGAGGGATTTTTTTTTTGAAATTTGTATTTTTGTACTGAAAATTGTTTGTTTCATCAATAATCATCTATTTTTATCATCAATCTCCTGTCAAGGAAGACACGCTAACAAGTGAAAAAGAGTTAAAAACCGAATACTGCGTCATAATCGAGGTAAAACACAATTTGATCAGTAAACACGAGAAGATAGTGTTTTCATAATTATACAGAACACATTTCGGAGCAACTGCAGCTGGGAGTCTCTTCTTCGAAACGTAACTCGAAACTGGAAGAGGAAAAAATCAATGCCAATAAAAAATAATTTGATTTCATTTTTACGGAAGGGTGATACGATTGTAAAAGGACGTCAACACAATCTGCTGCGCCAAATGCCATGCTGTACCAATAGTTCTTTCTGCACCAAATGCACTTCATGCCAAATTTCTTCGTACATTGGGATCATTACCAAATCTGGACTTTATAATCAGTGGCAACATGCGCCGCTAAAAACATTATATGGCATTCGTCCGAGGCGTGAAACTGCAGCAAACTCTGTCGAAATTGCAGATAACTCCTAATTTAGCAGGCGCTTGAAATTTCTCCTGAGTTCGACGGATTTCGGGTGACCACATATACTTAAAGTCTTAAGCAGAAAGTAAACGCTGCGGTTTAGAAGGAGCAGACAAGCTTGTTGCAAGTGCTGTCTGTCGTCCGCTCACACAGCCGGCCTTGTGTACCACTATATAAAAACGGTCACGCAACATGAGATTAAGTCATTTTAATTTTTATTGATGTTTTATACTTCTTTAGGCAATGGCGAATAGAGTCGAAACATAACCAAGGGAAGTATATCAAGGGCAATTTTGAAGGTGTTTATGGCATCTCTGGTTAAAATGGTATCCATTCAATGCTGTTGATGTTTTTCAGTAAGCATTGATTATCCAGTCATTCGATAAAATAATAGAGTGAATAAATCAAATTCAAATCAATTCAAAAAATTCTTTATTCACATGAAAAAAGCGACCTTAGCACTCAAAGCTATTTTACAAGCAATAATGGGTAGAAAAAGAGAAACAACGAGCCTTATATTTGTTCCTGGTCAAGTTGATAGCCAACGCGATAAGAGCATATAATTTGAGTAAATTTTGGAGGACATGAAAATGTGGAAGGAAAATCAAACCAAAAAGTTTAATTCAATTACATCAATTGCTCTTTATTTCACGCAATTGGTGGGTCCGATAAAGAAACTTGAACAAGCACCAGCAAGCTCATTTTCTGAAAACGACTTGAAAAATTTGTTAAATCTGTATTCTCTACGCAAAAGATTAATGAACTTTAATAATAATATTCAAGATGTTTGTTTTCAGAGTAAATAGCTTCTGGTGGACATTGAAAATTGGTCAGGGAAAAGGGTTGGCTTAAATCGGACAAAAATGCACCATTGCGTGTGGCTCTTCAAATCTCTAAGCACAATTGATTTGGTGTCAAATCGTATTCACTCGGAGGGGTGACACTAATGGGAATGACTGTGTCCGAAACTGGGGCTTTGGTGGGATTCGAGGCTTTCCTTCCTTCCAATTTTTTCAAAATGTCCTCCAAAATTTACTCAAAATTATATGCTCTTAATCGCGTTGGCTATCAAACTTGACAAGGAAAACAAAGATAAGGCTCGTTGTTTCTCTTTTTCTAACCATTATTGCTTGTAAGAATAGCTTTGAGTGCTAAAGGTCGCTTTTTCATTGTGAAATAAAGATTTTTTGAATTTGAATTGAATTTGATTTATTCACTCTATTAATTTTATCGAATGACTGGAGTAGATCAATGCTTACCTGAGCAAAACATCAAAAAAGCATTGAATGGATACCATTTTAACCAGAGATGCCATAAACACCTTCAAAATTGCCCTTGATATACTTCCCTTGGTTGATGTTTTCGACTCTATTCGCCATTGCCTAAAGAAGTATAAAACATCAATAAAAATTAAAATGACTTAATCTCATGTTTGCGTGACCGTTTTTTATATAGTGGTACAACAAGGCCGGCTGTGTGAGCGGACGACAGACAGCACTTGCAACAAGCTTGTCTGCTCCTTCTAAACCGCAGCGTTTACTTTCTGCTTAAGACTTTAAGTATATGTGGTCACCCGAAATCCGTCGAACTCAGGAGAAATTTCAAGCGCCTGCTAAATTAGGAGTTATCTGCAATTTCGACAGAGTTTGCTGCAGTTTCACGCCTCGGACGAATGCCATATGATGTTTTTAGCGGCGCATGTTGCCACTGATTATAAAGAGTGCCAGATTTGGTAATGATCCCCAATGTACGAAGAAATTTGGCATGAAGTGCATTTGTTGCAGAAAGAACTATTGGTACAGCATGGCATTTGGCGCAGCAGATTGTGTTGACGTCTTTACAATCGTATCAACCTTCCGTAAAAATGAAATCAAATTATTTTTTATTGGCAGTGATTTTTTCCTCTTCCAGTTTCGAGTTACGTTTCGAAGAAGAGACTCCCAGCTGCAGTTGCTCCGGAAATGTGTTCTGTATAATTATGAAAACACTATCTTCTCGTGTTTACTGATCAAATTGTGTTTTACCTCGATTATGACGCAGGTATTCGGTTTTAACTCTTTTTCAACTTGTTAGCGTGTCTTCCTTGACAGGAGATTGATGATAAAAAATAGATGATTAATTTGATGAAACAAAAAACAATTTTAAGTACAAAAATACAAAATTTCAAAAAAAAATCCCTCTTGCCCTAAAATAAATTAATCTTTGCGCATTTTGTGTACACCGTTTTTGACTGAAGGTGTTACAAATATGAATTCAGTGTTCTTTCGCAGGAGAACAATCTACCGAATCTCATTATCACTCCTCAAATGGTGGTTTTTGTTTCCACTGAACGACTGCAAAGTGTTTGTTGATTTTTCATTTCCAGCCGTTTTGTGGGATGATCACTGCAGCTGTGGTGTGGCACTGCACACCAGAATTCAATTTTTTTCAGAAAAATGACAGTCTGCCAATTCAGTGCAATTTTACCCAGATGGAATACCGTTTGGTTTTTGCGTCTGCCACTGTGTTTGAAATGTTTGTCTAGCGATAAGGTTGGATTTGGCCCGTTGAGGTTAATTTTGCGTTTTCATTTCTGCGTTATGATGTAAATATTGCTCTATGTTGGCGACTTTATATATAGGGTGTGGTTTTTTTTATTGATATCGTGCGAATGCCTTATGGGAAAGCCTTGAAATACTAGCACAATTCAATTATATCATCTTATTTATTTATATCACTTAACAAACTACAAACAA
>JASGXE010007133.1:0-25041 GCA_030068105.1 Sinentomon sp. SZTP_YWyxl
CCAAAACCCTTGCATTAGTGTTTCGACGCTTGATGAGGTATTTCTTGTCACAATCAAAAATGGGAGAACATGTGATCTCTGATCTTTCTGTGCACAAGGCAAAAGAAGGCCGAACAATTTCAAGTCCAAAAATGCCCGTTAGTAATCACAACACAATCCAGGTTTTGTCGCCTGCCCAAACTTTGATCACCGAATAAAAGTCTTTCGCCTTGATTCGCACCAGAAGTAAAACACAAGAGCAATTCTATTTCTCCAGGAGTTCAGCACTCAAACACCCATTTGCTTCTTTATCTCATTTCTTGTAAGCCTTCAATCAGGGCATGGATCTAGGTTTGTGACCTCGTTGCAGAAAGTTCTTCTCACGCGAATGGCATTTTGCGAGTCAAAACACGACTTCCCAAGCGAATCTATCGTGGTTCGATAGATAGTGGTTGAACAAAAAAACTTGTCATGAAGTTCATTTGTATAGTGTCATGTGTGTCAGATTTGAACTTCGCTTGTTAATCCTTTTGCGTACTCCGAAGTTTTACAGGGAGGCAGTTGCTGTTCCGATTGTTACGCTCACGTAATTTTGCTCCAAGTAGATATAAAAGCCGGTTGGTTTTCTGCATTAGAATGAAGTTTGCATCCGGTGCTCGGCACATCTGATCCCTGTTTATTACGCTCACGTAACAACCGTCGTACGGGGTCACCCACACCTCTTGCAATCCGCCTCACAGGACACGGAAGAAATTCGGTTTTCTTTTTCTGGGAAATGTTTGTGTGTTGTTTTCAATTTTGAGAGGCAACCCGCCAGGTGAGGAAGATGATGTCAACGGACATGCTGGGGGGAGGCCCAACGTATCCAAAATTCAAACCGCCATCGGAAACGCATCACGCGTTTTGCCGATACAGGCCGTTTTGTTACGCTGGCGTAACATGACGGGAAAATTGATATAAAAGAAAGAGCGCGCTGAGGAAAAAACTGCCGCCGTTCTTTGCGAGTTTTATGAACAAATGGGACGCTCTTCAAACGCAGATTCGACATGATTGGTGGTAACTGTATGCAAGGCATGGTAGACTTGGGAAGGAGGTTCACACCCACAGTTACCCCTCTCGTATTCCTCTTTCCTTCCCTGTATTTTCTTCATTCCCAAACAGATTCTGCGATCCTGGAGTTTTATTCAGCTGTCATTTTGAACTGACTGCATCGTTGCTCTGGCCGTTTGGCAAAAAAGCATTTCATCTATTGAGAAGAGAAGGACTCGAGGAAGGCGCAGCAGAATAAATGATTGTTTGATGATCAAAATGACTGCAAGATGAAGGGACAATGCATTTTCATGACGATGGAATTTGAAAATTGATTGCTGCTAAATGAGAGGTCATGAACATCTTTTTGGTGAAACACTTTTGACTTGTTGACAGTCAGATGACTTCTGGTTGCATTCCTGAAGCGATCATGGGAAAAATTAATGCTTATTTTGGATTCCAAGGACCACTAATCCCAGGAACCATCTCATGAATCTTTCCTTCAAAGATTTTTTCGCCATATATTTTGCATTTTTCAGGCCATTGCTGATGGATTTTCGCATTTTTTATTTTTGCCGAATTGTGGAGGAACGTTTCATCTACCCAATTTTGTGAAAAACCAAAAAATGACATTTTCTCCCTTAAGGGCTGTCGTCACGTGACTGCCCTTAAGGATGTTACGTTGACGTAACAATCGGTTTCAAAAGGTAGAAGATCCTTTATTTCTACAGCATGGATTTTTTACTAAAATCTGAACATTCGTAATTTTACACGTATGAGTGCATCAATTTGGCCGCCACTATACGCATGTTAAAGTGAAAAACGTCCTTCAGATTACACTACCATGATGAAGCATTGCTGCGCCTAACTATTTCGAGCGCTATGCAATTTCCATCATTTGCGGTAATGGTGTTGCATAGCAGTTTGTTTCTCAGGGGCATATCAGTGAAGGGAGTTTTTTTTCATTTTCTGCGCGCAACCTTGAATGCCGGCCCTCTGCTTTTCCATTGCTGAGTCTATTTCATGACCGGAGGCAACTCCTACCGTTATATCATTTTCATATGTTTTGTGCGCTTCATAAAATTGAGGATCTTAAAGATAATATAGAATCTATTGGAAAAAATAGAATCTCTCTGCAGCAGCTTCGAGTTCATTTTTTTTTTTTTCGATGGGGTAATTATGTTAGAAATCAATGATATCATTCTGACGCAGTTTTGATGAAAAAAGAAAATACTGACCCTCGTAAAAAAATGCCTGCGAATGAAGGAAGGCTGTCAACAGAAAAGGTTTCCTGCCATATGAAATGCTGGGATGGACTCACGCGAGAAAAACCAGGCAGGGGTGCAACGAAAAGATAATATTTATGGTCAAATGATCGGTGACACCACCAGCGCAGCGCTTGTGAACTTCGGCTGAAGGAAAATGAAGAATTTTTGAATTTTGCCTTTCCTGCATGGAATCGTTTTCCGACGCAATTAGAAAGAGTCCGAAGCCGGGTTGACCACGGACACGTTCTGATGGGAAAAGCGAACTCCTCATCCGCCGATCTTGGAACGAACACAAAAGGTTCAAAGAACAACAAGCAACAATATGGGTAACACTTCCTAGACACCATCGCCTCCACCGACTCAAAAAAGGTCGCCTCCTGATCTATGACGGAAATTCGGGTATGCCACACTGTCGGCCGAGCGGGAGGCGGCCACACGGGAGATGAAAAAAGGTTAACGCTATCAGTTGCGTTATGGCGAAGCTTCTTACTTTTCTGTTTTCTGACTGTCCTCATTTTATTTCTTGGCGATGAGAAATCTGAAATGGGACCTAAATGGTTATGAACTTTCAAACACGGACCTCAAAAATTGCACAAAAATAGAACACAATGTGGACCTTCAATCGAAATTCCACCGCACAGGAGCCGCCACACACAGGGTGCAGAATAAGAAACTCCAGCACATGAAAGGCGCAAAAACAACAAAAATTAACTGCCTGTGAAAACGGGCGGGACGAATTCTTTGGCTCTGAAAGGGAATCAAAATAGCTAAAAATTTGTGCTGTGTTTTAAATCGAAATCCAACCATGGGAGAGCCAATTTCGCACATTATGCAATCATAAAATCGGTTGTCTCAAGAAAACGGTTCAAAATTTGAAACTTGTGGACAAAAATAGCAGAAAAGTATGGGCCTACGTTCTCGTGGATTTTTCACTGTGGGTAAATTTCGCCAAATTTCACACATTGGCCATTCATAAAATTTGTCTGCAACGTGAAAATCGTCAGGCTACAAAATGCATCACTCGGGCACATGGCAATGACGTAACGTCACTGCCATAGAGGGACAAACGAATCAGAACGCGGTGGCTGAGCAGGGGGAATATGGCCCATATCAGCGTGGCACGCAAAAGTCTGTCAGTCCGAAAGTTCTCACAGAGGTGGTAGAAATCACACACGCGCGTGTCTACCTCTGACAAAGTCAGACCAAATTTCAATCCGTCGTCGTGGTATAATGGTTATGGAATGGCCAACCCGGGACAATGACCTGGGTTCGAATCCCGGTTCCCTCAGTATTTTTCAAAGGAGATTCCGGGAGTTTTGCAGCAACGTCCACAGATAGTGTTGGATAATTTTCGTGTGTCGCTGAAACATTGCCTGTGTTTTTCCTGTCTTTTTTTGTTTTCATTACTTTCTCTATACAGTTTACGAGGCAGCATGATGGGGAATGTGGATGGGAGCAGCATTCAAGCGTTGCAAATACCAAATGCGCAGAGGAGTATAAGATATTAACCAGGAAATAATCACACACTGCTTTTGATTTCCCTTTCTTTTTCGTAATCTGGATGATCACAATGCTGGTCGTTGGCCATTGCTGAACGATTATTTCAGACATTTTTATGCTTTTATGGATCGACCACCCCTAAAATCGTGTGGGCAGAAAGTCATCGGTTATTATTGAGCCCCGCCAAAATTCTTTTGTCCGCAGAAAATCAGATCTTATTTACGTTCCCATTCAAAATTCATTCAGAGGGAACCCAGCAGCTTCAATGGAGAGAAGGCAACAAAATAGCGATACAGACTGCTTAATAACGGAATCCATACCTTTTAAACGTCAGAATCACAATCGGTAACGTGTTTCCACGTGCTGCAACACCCTTTCTTGTACTCAGTTTGTTCCAAAGGACGTTTTGCTCATTGCGGAAGGCATTCCATCTTATTGAGGCATTCCGCTTTGCGTGCAATTCTGCCTCAAGAACGGGATGTCTTGAATTTGGAACGATTTTTACATTGTTGTTGGGATGATGAAAACTGCAATTAAATACTTTTTTTTATTCTTTTTGCCACCATGTGTCAAACTCCAATTCGGGTCATGACTGCGCCAGTCCTCAGTCTGATGAAAACCCCATTTTTTCCCCGACATGACCACCCATTCAAATCAAGGCCGGCGGCTTTCAAAAAAGATATTGGAAAATTTTATTTTATTTCCGAGACAATCTCTGACTGGAACTCTCTTCCGATCCATGCAATAATCCAACCATTGAGTATTGCAATCTTTAGACAAAGATTGTTTTCCTTGCTTTCGGCACACTCCAAGCATATGAATGCAAATTTACTCCAATCTGGGTTGTAACACCGTACGTCAGTGTACCTTTGCTAATTGATTTTTCTCAATTTTTGTGAACTAGCAATTATGTGAGATTTTAGGATAACTCCTGAAATACAAAAAGAATCAAATTCAATTCTGTCTATCCAACGTCATTTACTATCATGGTGTCCCAGACCCAAAAGTCACCGAACAACAGTGCAGGAGTGTTTCAATGGTCGTGGTTTTGCTTCCTTTTTGCCTTCTTGTTTCGTCTTCTTTGCCAGGACTACGACAATCTTGTGCCTCGAGGAGGAACGACTAGCGGACTGGGTTTTGCTGCATCAAACGGCGGACAATAGAGTTATTGGTGGCGATAAGTGCAGAGGTGTTTCAGTTTGATCTTGTGTGCGGCGTTAACAACAGATGAACGGGTGGAGTTGGTGCCGCTAATCGTGGACAATCATCGGACGTGTCGCGATGTACGAGGGCTGTTCAAAAATAAGTGAGACCGTCTCATTCCACGGTGTCGGCTTTGTTTCAGAAGTTTAAGCAGACAGGGTCCGTCCCCGACGCCGAACGATCTGGTCGTCCCAGGACAGCTTCGACGGAGGAAAACGCTGTTAGGATCAGATTTGTAGAGTATTTCGAAGCCGATCCCGAACAGTCGATTCGGCAGGCATATCTCAACACCTGCAAAGCTCGAAATCATCTATCCAGCGCATCCTCCATCAGCAAGTCCAACCGCTGAATGTTGCAATCTTGAAACAAAGATTTTTTTCCTTGCTTTCGCCTTTCTCCGGCGATCATATAGATAAATGCTAATTTCCTCCAATCTGGTTTCTAACACCATACGATGTCAGTTTATTTTTGATAATTGATTTTTCTCTATTTTTGTGAACAAATGATTTTGAGTATGTATGATTGAGGAGATAAACCCTGAAATATAAATAGAATTCAATTTAATTCTGTTTCTCCAACTTCATTGACGGTATACGTACCTCTCTGCCTACCTTTTGAAATAGCATCCGTTATCAATAATAATCCCGCAGAGATTATCCAGAGTGAATTCCTCATCTTTTTCTGGCGGAATCGTTCTTAGGGCCTGCCGACGGAATGCGTGTTAACTAGTCATCGGACCGGATTGTCGCTCTACTTCCAGCACAGCCCTTGTATGAAGGAATCAGCTGGGTCACAATTAAATGAAAAATTTCCCTCACCGTATCCCTTGCCCTTTCACCCCGAATTGCATGCATGTTGCGTCCTTTTATTTTTTTCATTTTTTTTTATATAGACAGCTCTTTGCCCTTTCAAGTTTTTCTTCAGAAGAAAATCAGTATCTCTTTTCATTCCTACCTCTTCTAATTTTTGCCTTTTGGAAATCACAAACCATTTCCCACAGCTGAGGTTTTTTCGACATCGATTAATGAGTCAGAAGATACCTTTAAAACCTTCGAATTATTTGCCAAGAAAAATTGCAGTTTCTGGACCATGGATTTTCGCAGTCGGGAAATAATTCAACTACATGTCGCTGTGCAGGCAGAGGCATATTATTGTACCGCAAGCGTGCGCAATTGGTATGTACAGTTCAAATCAATGAGTTTTGCCAGGGCCATTGCAGAAATCATATCTTCCGGTGGCCCTCTCTTTTTGTAAGGCATGCTATATAGTCATTCTGTCACTCATTTATTGTAACAATCAATGGGAAAAGGTATGACCATGTAACAATGCCTTAAAAAGAGAAAGGCGTCGGAAAATAGGAACTATTTCTGAATGGACCTGGCAAAACTCATTGATTTGAACTGTACAGCCGCATTGTCAGTCGCGAGGAAACAACCCAATTTTGCACAACTCAAGATCGCGATAGAAATAAACGTTTTTCTTTTTCAACGTTTGTTGAAATGCGGCACTTTTATTATTCGTTGAATTACGGAGACAACAGTTTCATTGAAAAAAAAACATGCGGGCATGTTAAAATGTCTCCCACTGTTCATGTGGCTGCACCCGACACTGACACTGTCTGCTCAGGAACACGCAAATTTCAAACATGCATTTTTTAAAACATCTTCACTGGAGAAGGCTATTTAAAGCGAGCTATCATTACTGGCTGAATAGTGTGAATTCCACCGTCAGATAAAAAATCCTGCAAACTTTTTTGCACCAAAATTCACCAATGGCCGGGTGGAAGCCTATCGCCGCAACATACACTTCTTATCAAAAGTCTTAGAACATAAGAGTTCATTATTGACTCAGGCGCGCCATTTAGAATCAATGACAGCATGCGCTACAAGACATCAGGACAATCGCGTGGGGTGTGAAGTTGCACCGAGTCCTGTTAAAATTAGATGGCCCCTGTAATAACAAGCGCTTTAAAATATTGCTTATGTTCGGGGACTTTTGATAGGAAATTGTACATGAATTGCCATGGAGCAAAAAATGCACACAAAGTTGAGGTAAAAGTGTCATGTTGCCTCCGAAATGACACACAGAATTTTATTTCATGTTATATGATAAAGGGTTTCAAGAAAAAATGTTAAAAGGTTTTAAGAAGAGGTGTCCGAAGGCGATTTTTACGTGAAATGTGATTTACGGGTTTCTCTCCCGTCCGTCCCATTGTTGGGAGAGGGGCTAAATATCCTGAAGCGGTGTGGTCTAAGTGAACGATCACTGGGCGACATTGGCGAAAATTTAAAAAATCCGCGTTCAAATCTTGCTTTTCAACGATGTTGTTTTCGAAAAAAGGGATGTGGAAAAAATTCTTCAAATTTTGCACACTATACTCCTGCACACTTCTATATGTACAACTTTTAAAACGGTAAACATTTCGGCAGGGTTATCATTATTAAAAAGGATCAGCTTAGATTTGCATTTGCTAATCAAAGTCAACGCCTTTACATTACCCGATCCAACCTGTTGGACGGGTAGTGTAAAGGCTTTAGGCAATTGGGAGTGCGCATTACCAACACCGGGCGTCATTCAGTGTAACTGCACATGCAATATAAATGCAGTTTCGGTAGTCAATGATATTTTTGATTCCGCCACGAAAATTTAGCACCAAAGTTTTTCCCTTGTAGTCCAACCAAATGAAGAAGAAAAAAATCGAAAGTGTTTTTTCCAAAATATATGCAATAAAATTATTGAAACAAAACTTGTGAAACAGATGTCATAACATGTTGATAAAACACGACACTTCCTTCTTTGTAAAAAAAGGGTAACACCATTTCTCCCATTTAGGTTGCGTTAGTGACTCCATTAATTTTCCCGATACCGTACGAGCGTTGCAAACATAGACTAAAAACAACATGGCATTCCCCGAGTACGTGAAACTGCATCAAGCCCTGTTGAAACTGGATGTATAGTAGTGGCGGCATTAATGGACCCATACATGTGTTTTTCCCATCAAACTGTTGCCTCCGAAATGTTTTTTTCTTTCTTTTTTGTTCTTGTGCAGGCGGCACAAAAGAGATTTTCAATTTCTCCAGCATGGAGTTTTTGCCGAAATCTGGTCGGTCGCATTTTTTTGCATGCATGAGTTGATTGATTCCGCCACAGCTGTACTCGGTTTTAGCCTAACTTGCTGCATTTTTCAAATGGAATTTGCGAACATTGTTGGTGCAGACAATTTTACCGTTCTGACATGGCACTGGAACAAAAGGTAAAGGAAGCTTCGCCGTTCCCCGTTCAAAATTCGCTTTGTGAGTGAAGCGTGTTTTCGTGTTTCTGTTTCTCGCCGCCAGGTGCGCACAGTTCGCAAGTCTGAAGGAGAAGAGAAAAACGAGCAGTACTGGAGACGGGGTTCGCCGACAGAAAGTTGATTATCTCTTGAACCAGATAACGGATTTTGGTAAAATTTCAAAGTGAGAAAGCCGGAAAATTGGCGATTTTAGGCGTCTAAAACAATCCCTATATTTTCACTGACAAAACATCAAAACCATTTCTGCAAAAAATTGTTAAATGTTGGGATGTGATAAAATGCCGGGGTCCTGCCAGATATTTTTCATGATCGTGCGATTTTTTCCGCTGGAACATGGTTTGCACCTGTGGAAAAGTTGTGGAGAAAGCTTTTAGCTTTCCAAAAATTCCAAGATCATTGCATTGGAACTCCATTTGGCCGTTTTAGGGCAGAAAATGCGGCATGAAACATTGTTTTGTTTTCGGTGCAAGAACATGCGGCAAAATTGATGATGCGCAGTGCGAACAACCGGTTTTGCCGGGACTTGTGCGCAGAAAGTCCTCAAAATTGAAAATGGTTTAGGATATTCACTTTATGAAGACGGGTGCAGAGCTAAAGTCTTCGAACACACGAGCCAAACAAGCAACGAGACAGAACAGAGGAATCTCACAATTCAAAAAGCAACAAGTCCAATTTGTGCGAATTGGTCAAATCCCAACGGCGGTTCCCTGAAATATTTTCTCCAGCGGAGCCAGTCAGACAACTTGAGATGAACTGTGTGTGCGAAAATGGGCAATGAGATGGCTCGTCAAATTAAAATTGGTCAGAAAACTGCAACTGAGAAGTAAAAAGCGTGCAAACGATTCTGGTTTGAAATTTTGATCTCATCATCAACATGAAAAAATTCAGCCTCAGACGAGAATTGAACCCGGGACCACCAGCACATTAGGCAAACGCGCTAACCAACTGAGCTAACGAACCACTTCGATAATTTCAACCTAAAACAACGCTGTTATTTTGATGTTGCGTTCAGAAGCGGACGGGTGACGGCAAAAGGGACATGGCCTGCTTGCGGATTTCGCTGACCTGAAAACATTTTCTTCGACCTTTTCTTGATCAAATTATTTTGAGTGAGAACATTTTGACTGACTGCAGAGCGCAGCAGGATGATGTAGGCATCCTCCACAAGAAACATACATGTTGCTGAGGTGCGTTATTTTCCTCTGAACAGATGTTTTCTGCAAAATGTTCGGCCGGCGCAATTAAGCTCCGTTTATTTTTTCAGATTTGCCAACAGTGCTGCCGCCACATGGCGGCTTCACCGAAGCTATCGATGTTCTTTTACCTGTTGTTCTAGGGTCCATGGTTCTGACACGCGACAACGAAACTTAACAAAAATCAACAATGCTCTTCTGATTTGTCTAAAAACAGCCTGCAAGCGGCCGCTTCTGACACATTGTCAGTAGGGTGAATTTTCGGTCTACGGTGAAGACGTGGCGGAAATATAACAGCTTGCATCAGAAGAAAAACATTCATGGTGAATTTTGCTCTTTTCGCCTGACTATTTTAAACATCAGGCAACCGGAGTTTCCTTGCGGGGATGTGTGTTGCATAACAGTTTATTTGCAGGGGCTATGGCAGCTTGCGGCTGTGTTCGCGTTCACTGAAGAAAGTTGAATAACAGTTTCCTGAATTGTTTTTGTCAATTGATTTCATTTTCTCATGGGCGGTGAGCATTGTTGGATTACAGTTCACATGTTGTCATTCTGATTAGTCTTTTTGTGGGCATTTCCCTCCGAAAGATCGCCACTGTCAGGTCCAGCAGAATGTATATATGGAACAGAATTAACAGCGGCGTGTGCGTGAAGGTAGTTATACTTACACCAACCTTGCATGACCAACCCAGCATATCAGTGCATGACATCTGCGATGAATGTCGGAAAACGCTCCAATGTCACATCGAAGAATTTTATCGATGGGTTTCCCGGGAATGTCAAAGTTTTGCACTGACAACTCTTGTTAAAACATCTATGCCTCTGAAAAACTGAAGTAAAATCCAAACTCCAAATCTTTGCGCGCAAAAATCCAGAAACGTAGCTTTTCAACAAATAGACGATCGTCATCAAACCGATTGCGGTTCGCATAGAAATCCCTTGAAATCCCTGGGAGTCGCGGCCTCTTCCCCGCTCAAAAACGAAACGATGTTGCCATGTCGCGTTGTCCCTTTTCATAAAATTGTCAAATGGTGTTCAAATTCAACGATTTTGGTATTTTTGGAAACTAGAAGGCTTCCTCTACAACTCTTCCGTAGGTTGTAACCATGTTGCAAGGGGAAAAAATTGCACAATCTTTGAAAATACCTGGCAGGAACCCGGAATTTTATAACTCAGAAACTTGAGCACTTTTGTTCCTCAAATGGTTTAAGAACACCCGAAGAAAGGTTGGGATCATTATACATGTGTGGAAGCACGAATATTTCAACTTTGCACCATAGTGAACGGCATCAAAAACCGTCGCTTTGTTCAGGAGAAATCTTTCTGTGGGCATCGCACCACGGTCCGCCATTCACTCGCATGTCTTTCGTAGCGCACTCCGCCTTGATACGCCGCAATCCAGCAGTACACATTTTGGTCTCATTTCTGCTCCCATTAAACTCCATGTAAAATGAAGCGCAGTTCGTTCACTTGTTATTTTACACACCATGCTTTCATGCAGTCATCTGATATGGCGGAATTGAAAAAGTAAATCGGGCGTCAAATTGGCAGCCCAAATTTAATAGCAAACGCCCAGAATCTTTTTAACCGAGTGATGAGCGGGGGAGCCCATTGCCATGTTCATATCCAGTTAGTGATAAAAACATGGACTCACCCGCGTACAAACACCAACTCAAATGAAGGCTCCATAAAAATCAAGGCACATGGCCTTGAATAAAAAGTTTTTTTTTATCAAATTTAGGGTTTCCGGGGAATGTCAAATTTTTCACTGTCAAATCTTGTTGAAACATCTCAATTCTGAACCGCAAACACGCCCGTGCACAAACTTTCTCCCTTTCTTTTCCCCTCTTAATTTTTTGTCTCTCTACGCCGCTGAAAAAAATAAACAAAAAATCCAAGCTCCAAATCTTTGCGCTTAAAGATCCAGAAACGCAGCTTTTCAACAAAGACGATCGTCATCAAACCGATTGCGGTTCGCATAGAAATTAAAATTCGAAGCAGCCTCATAAATTTGCGTTTTCCTTTGTCTGGTTGACATAATTATGTCGCAGTTCTCAAGATTGGCTGCTGATCGGACGGAATTTTAATTTCTATGCGAACCGCATGGAAATTCCAGCTGCTGGTCGGATACCAGCAGCGGGAGAGTCTTCTGTTGCCATGCGGCAAATTTCGACCAATCAGAAGCCGAGTTTTATCGGGCCTGCGCTTTCGCGCCAATTTTGATCCTCATTTGAGTGAAAATTGCTGAAAAAGGAAGATTGCGCTCCGAGTTGAAAGCTTCTTGTTGTTGCCAATTGCTGTCGTACGTGAATTTTGAAAGCTGAAACAGTGATCTGAGACTTTGTTTGAGCTTCTGAGAGAACGAATTCGTGCTGAAGGTTGTGATTTATTTGCTTTTTCTTAGCTTTTGTTTGATTTTTGTCTGATTTTTTTGGTTTCTTTGTGATTTTTCGTCTTTTTCGTCGTGTTTTCTTTCGATTTTCTGGAAATGTCATCGACTTCCTGTCGTTGCGTTTTCTTTTTGTTTGTTGTGCTTTTTTCTGGTGTTGTTTCTGTGATGTCTGAGTCGACAACTGTGATGCCAGGGCGTTCGAGATGTGCTCCGTATCCGCCTCATTCCGACTCCCACCTGACTATCTTCAGGAAGAATGGTCAGCAGCAGGAAGTGGATTTGGCAGAAGTGGACAGCTCTTTGGATGGTGCCAGGCTGTTCTGTTTGATCGTTGTTCTCTTCGTTTTGGTGATGATTGCTGTTGGGATGGTGATTGTTTATCGTGAGAAGATTTCTTCGTGGATTGTGAGATTCTTGGCCAGAAGTGGCGCAGAATTGGACGGCTTGGATGAAGTAGTTGTCATGTAGTGGATGGAGAACTTTTTGTGTTTGAGTTGATTGAGTTGTGTTGTGATTTAATTAAGCCTAAGCCCTAATCATGTAAGACTTTTATGTTGAAGACTAAGGCCCTAGCATAAGTTTAAAGAACTAGTTTCAAGTTGTTAGGTATAACTCGTAAAAACGTACTTGTAATTTCCACAAATTAGAAAATAGAAGTAAAAAAAGGTTAATACGTGAAAAACCTAAAAACCCAAAACAAGTGAAAACCTTAAAAATTAAATAAATAAAACTCCAAAAAATAAAAAAGTGAATGAAAACCCTAAAAATAAATAAGTGAAAACCCGAAAAATTATAAGTAGTCAAAATTGGAAAGTATGCCAAATGAAAATTTAAAGTTAACCAAAATTAAAATGTATTTAGTCGATTGATTAACACAAATTTAAAGAGTGGTGAATACAAAATTAAATAAAAAAAACTAAAAAAAAAAACAAAAAAGCCAAAAAAAAACAAAAAAAAAAAAAAAAAAGTCGGCATGACGTTTACCCCCAGGCTGCAGAACTTGCCAATCTGTTTTATAAATCGCTATCCCTGGCAAGCTGGAAGTCATGGTGTCGACGGGGGCTGGGATTGGGACCCCAGCTGCAGAAAGCGCAATGGTTTCGGTTGCAAAACTGCAAAAGCAGCCAAAACCATATGCAACATGGCCAAAATCCAACTTCCGGATTTAGGAAGCTTATGATTCGTACCCGAAATCATAAAGAAGCAAAAACAAAAAACTCACTCTTGCTTCCAGATTTTAGCGCTTGTTTTCCCATTTGCTTCTGAACATCAAAAACCTCAAATCGTATTCACAGGGAGAGAGGTTTAGGAACCCAGTTGCGGTAGGTACACTCAGGTGATGGCATTATTGAGGCCAAGACACGAATTCCCCAAAACAATGTTTTAGGTTTTGCTTAAAATTGGTGACCACGCCCCAACGAACCTTATTTAGTTTTTGTGGTTTGGTTCATATGTTTTTGTTCATATGTGCACACTGTCTTTCTTTCTTTATCATAACACATTTAAATCAATTTCAGAATTTCGATTTCTTGCAAAATAACAGCCATTTCGCACTCTACAATTTTTTTTGGGCGCCGGAAAATGAAAATTCCCAACCGTGAGATTTCCGGTTGCTGTTTCAAGAACTAAAGTCTAATTTCCACCGTTCTAATTCTGCGTTGGTGAAAGTCAATTACAAATTTTTGGGCGGCGGGAAGAAAAATTCCCGATTTTTAAATTTTTGGTTGGTTTTTCGAAAACTAAAGTCTAATTTCCACCCTTCAAATTCTTTGTTGGTGGAAAGTCAATTGTCAGACTTTGGTTTTTCGGAGCTTGATAAAATCTGGGGGTGTTACCAAGGAATTTGAACGTATCTGAGGGTAGGTTTATTAACATCTTGGAGGGTGAACGCCACACATGAGTGTCTGCTAGAACCCCTTTATCAATACCCCTCCAATTTGTGTTCGCCGAAAAATCAAAACTTATTTCCGTCATAACGTATCCTCGAACATACGGTTATTTGCGGACGACGTTGTTTATTTTATCGAGGAGTTAAATCTGCTCCTCCAATCTGACATCAACCAGGTTTCATCGTGGAGTGACGCCTGGGGAATGCGGGATAGCCCAATAAGACCAAAGCGTTAGCGTTTTGAAACCGTTAAATGAATACCCAGATTGAGCCATGCAGCTTATGTGATTAAGTCACAGCACATTGAAAATGTTAGATTGTTCAAGTATCTAGGTGTGTTCATCTCCTACGACCTTACCTGGAAAGATCGCATAAATGTTTCTTGTTTAAAGGCTAATCACACCCTATCATTCATCGGCAGAAGCATGCGTTACTCATCAAAAGAGGCTAAATTAAAGGCCTCATTTTCCCCAGTGCGCCCGATTATTGAATATGCCTCAGCTGTTTGGGACCCATCAAGCAAGGAGCTTACATGTAAACCCACTTTGTAAATGATGATCCAAAGTAGAGCAGCTCGAATGTAACAGGTCAATTCCCTCGCCATATAAGAGTAACCAGTCTTTTGAGCGATCTGAACATTGAATCGCTAGCCATCAGAAGGAAAGCACATGGACTGGATTTATTTCGAGATCTTATTTCGCGATTCTCTAAATTTTGATTTGCCGACATGTTATTTCATAAATCCCAGGCAACGTAGAACAGATAATGGACTTGCAGTCGCCACCCCAACTTTTAAAACGAAACATATTTTAAAACATTTTCCCCTGAAGACCATAAGGGACTAGAATGGTCTCCCCGCTACCTCACCACTCAGTGCTCACCTCCAGGGCATCACACTTCACTTGAATCAGTTAAATTACTCTTTTTGTTGCAGCTTTTTTTCCTTATTGCGTTTTTCCACCGCACCTCGTTCTGTTTATTTATTTTTGTCACGAACATAATAATTGTGAAAATGCATTTCTTTGTTTTCCTTTTTTACATGTCACCAGGGACTTCATTAAATTGGCTCACTTAGTGATCACCGTGAACTAAAACCCAACTTAGTGGAGGTTAAGTCCACTGGCTGCTATCAAATTGCTAACACTTAACTTTCCCGTGCACTACGGGAGGGATAAGGGGACTAAGGAAGGGAGGGAGGGATAGGGGGACTGAGGAAGGGAGGGAGGGATAAGGGGACTGAGGAAGGGAGGGAGGGATAACGTGAACTAAACTTTTAAGTTCACGGATTTTAAGTGATCCAATTTAATAAGGTCCCAAATCCTTTGTGGCAGTGTTTATCAAATAATTATGAAATTCTTGGTCGGAGTAAAATGCAAGTTTAAACCTGTTTCAAATTTACTCAACGGCTGCTCACATACTTTTCGCGGGCAAAAGTGGTATGTGCTTTTGGTATTCCCGCACTTACCTGGGGTTTCCACAGCGACCGGAATTGCAGAAAATCACCACAAACTTACCTTTTCTGAACAAATCCTGGAATTATTTGGCAATTCAGCGATCACTGCTGCTAAACTGCGCGATTCTGATGGAATGATGAAACGTGGACCACAACATTATGGCGCCAAAATTGCAACAATGATAAGCATTATTTGTCTTAAAAACCGAACTTAAAAATCGAGCTGGCATAGAAATAAAAGTGCAGTGTTGCCTTCGAAATGGAGGTTTATTCGTCTTCAATGTTGGTCATGAGTGCGTAATGGTCACAGTTGGTGGTTTCGCTCTGTCAAAGGTAAAAGTATATTCGATAAAACGGAGGGCATATATGTTGCGTTGACTTCACCCGTGTGATCTTTGATGGTGGAAAATAAGCTAAACGACTGGACCCACAAAGGTTCTTCACGATGGCGACTCTACGAGTAAAAAATCAGACACTTTCTGGAAAACATTAAAAAATGTCGAAATAATTAAAAAACATCTATTATTTTAAAATCATCTTAAAAACCTTGAAAGTCAAGTCATCTTCGAATTTACCTTGTCCTATCTTTTGGAAATTGGCAGTTTTTTCATCCACCAACAAACACCAGCATCATGTTGGAAAAGTTGGCAAATTGAAAAATTAGAGTAGACAAAAATCGCTTCCCCCTCCCAAAACCAGGGCCTCATCGGTCCGCCCCTGCACCAGCTTCATACTCGGCGTTCTTTTTTTCCCACAAACCCTTGCATTAGTGTTTCGACCCTTGATGAGGTATTTCTTGTCACAATCAAAAAACGGGAGAACATGTGATCTCTGATCTTTCTGTGCACAAGGCAAAAGAAGGCCCAACAATTTCAAGTTCAAAAATGCCCGTTAGTAATCACAACACAATCCAGGTTTTGTCGCCTGCTCAAACTTTGATCGCCGAATAAAAGTCTTCCGCTTTGATTCGCACCAGAAGTAAAAACACAAGAGCAATTCTATTTATCTAGGAGTTCAGCACTCAAACACCCATTTGCTTCCTTATCTCATTTCTTGTGAGCTTTCAATGAAGGCATGGATCTAGATTTGCGACCTCGTTGCAGAAAGTTCTTCTCACGCGAATGGCATTTTGCGAGTCAAAACACGACTTCCCGAGAGAATCTATCGTGGTTCGATAGATAGTGGTTGAACAAAAAAACTTAGCCATGAAGTTCATTTGTATAGTGTCATGTGTGTCAGATTTGAACTTCGCTTGTTAAAGAAGATCCTTTATTTCTACAGCATGGATTTTTTACTAAAATCTGAGCATTCGTAATTTTACACGTATGAGTGCATCAATTTGGCCGCCACTATACGCATGTTAAAGTGAAAAACGTCCTTCAGATTACACAACCATGATGAAGCATTGCTGCGCCTAACTATTTCGAGCGCTATGCAATTTCTATCATTTGCGGTAATGGTGTTGCATAGCAGTTTGTTTCTCAGGGGCAGATCAGTGAAGGGAGTTTTTTTTTTCATTTTCTGCGCGCAACCTTGAATGCCGGCCCTCTGCTTTTCCATTGCTGAGTCTATTTCATTCGCCATGTTCGAACATGGCGAATTAAAATATCGAAAAAAATATCTTCGTTAACTTTTCCATTGAATTGAAATTAAATTCAGCAAGAAGTAAAAAATTAAAAACAAGAAAGCACGCTTTCAGCCCCCATATTTCAGCATATTTCATCCTGAAAACCTGAAATTGAGGTCGACGTGAGATGGATTTCTGACATCCGTTTCCGAATATAGGTATCTTCAGGCGATGGTCTCATGGAAGCCAAAACATTACTTCCCCTACGAACCCTTCGCGGTCTACCAAAAATTGATGGGGTCCGACACCAGTTGGGTCCTCATGGTTTTTGGACTCATTTGTTTCAACAACATTCTTATTCCCTCAACGCCCATCCTCATGTTCCCCTGGTCTCCTATCTACGTGACCCTCTGCCGTTGGTATTTCCCAGTCACCTCCCCTTCACAACCCGAATCTTTTCTTTGGCCATTTTTAATCATCAGTGCATATACTCTCTTCTTTTTTGCTCTTTTTTCACCCGACGTTTCAATGAATTAAATTGGGTGCGATCAAAGGGTAACCAGTCTATTCTATTTGACATTCAGATATTCTCTTTGCCGAGCCATAATGCTTGTCTTCGCCCATCACTGCAAGATATAAAGGAAACTTTAGGAGCACGTTTTCAAAGGGTAAACAACTCGTCTCATTTCTTTAGAATGGACTTTTGTCTGGTGTATGGTTGTCAATGATCTCTTCATTGACGACTTTTTGACGGAATAGCTGTGATACCCCAAGAAGAAGCGTCTTGGCCGAAAAGTCGTGGTTATTTGCCCATTTGACATTCCGCCATTTTCTTTGCCGCAGCCGCGCTGTCTGCGCACATCACTCCAAGATTTCCCAGCTTACAAAACAAACACTATAGGATCTCCCAGCATCCTTGTAAATCTAAAATCATGGCCAAATGGGTGTTTAGATTTTGTACCCTATCTTGCGGAATGTGTGCTGAGACCATGTTATTTTCCAGGCCAATACGAATAAAACATTCATTCCCTAGACAATAATTTTCACGGTTTTGCTAAATATTGGTGAGCACGCTCCAACGCACGTGGGGTTTTCGATTCGTTTGGTTAAATTTTCTATGCTCTTCCCAGCCCACAACGCATGTTCATCTATGACCTTTATCTACATGACCCTAACTCCTGATATTTTACTGTCTTTAATGGATGCCTTTCTTCATTTCTCTCTTTTTTCTTCCTCCCGATATTTCAATCAATTTCAAAATTTCGAATTTTTCACAAGCGGAAAGAGGATTTTCCGTCAGCAGAAAATTAAAAAAAATTGTTTTCTTCACTTCAAATTTTTTGTCGGCGGGAGGTCAATATTTTTCAACAACCCATCAAATTTGTTTTCAGCCAAATGTCAAAACTTATTTTCAAACAATTCTCATCCATAAAAATTAAACTTATTCCCATTCATCCAACACAATCCGAAATTTTTCCCCCCCATAAAACTTCATTTACTCAGCCAAAAGTCAGAGATTTTTCCTTACAGCGAAGGTTGCATGTCTGTTGCTTTTTGGATTCCCAAAATGTTTTTGCATATAAACTGACAGGCTGTGTTATTTGTGAAAATCAACAAAAATTCACTTTTTGTGGCAAAATACAAGAACAGAAGGCTTATCAGCGATTACGGCGACGAAACTGCGGAAATTCTGATCGAATCTAGAGAAAAGTGGACCACAACTTTGTGGCGCCAAAACTGCAACAATGATAACCTTTTCGTGGATCCTAAAATGGACCTTACGTAGAAATAAAAGTGCAATGTTGCCTTCTAAATCGACGCCTATTTTCGCTTTTGGGTTTTTTCGGGTAAACCATCATTTTGTCAGCCATCTTCTCGACTTGAATTTGTACGAATAAAAATTTTGCGGTGCAGCGACATTTCAAATCTACGCATATGTATGCTGGACATGGCCAACAAGAATGTCAACTCCTGAAAAGAATCTTACCATTCACAGATCTTATGCAACTTTATGGGCTGAATTTTCGGTCTATGATGAAGACTTGCCGAGATTGATAATCATTTTTGACAACATAATAAAATTAGTTCTGAAATGGGATCACTGCGCCTAACTATTTTAAGCGTTATGCAATCCGCGACTCTTAAAGTGATGAAAATTGCATAGCAGTTTGTTTTTTGGGGGCTGCAATGAGTTCTTTTCGCGTGCTCCTCGTTGCGTTGCATTGCGATTTCCTCGCATCTATTTGCAGGGTTGTCCATTTCCCCTTTCATTTTCCAATCTGTCATCTGGTGATGGCAGATTTCACGGTGGTGGGTGAGTGCAGCAGGTAATTCTATCCAATTTGTTGCTTTGTCTTTTGCAGACGCGAATGCGTCGTTGCTAAGACAAAATGTTATTTTTACCCGGAAACTGAAAACACAAGCCCTGTTTTTTAATCGTCGATTTTCGTTGCAAATCGATAACTAAAACGTTTTCAACGGATTTAGCCCAAATTTGGAATTTTTCTATCATTTATGGAAACGAAGAGCTGATTAATTTTTCTGCGATCGGTTCAAAAATGTGAAACTTTTATTCTATACGATTGCACTTTTTATTTTTTGCGCTAATCCCCTATTTTGTTCCTACTACGAAACCTGAAGGGTCAAAGTTTCAAGTTCCGTATTTATGGTCAGTTTTTGCTCAAATTTAGCTGTCTGTTAGGGCTTATATGGAAGGTCTCTCACGCAAAATTTCAACTCATTATGTCAAGTGGTTTCTGAGTTATGGGGTGAAAAAAAGGTCACAATTTGGAGAACTGACTCTGGCATCATTTCACATCATCCGTCAGTCGCAAAACAAATAAAACGGTTTCCATGGCAACGTCAACTGGGGTTTCGACTTGAATCAAAGCTTCCGAAATTCTGCCGCTGAATGTATACCTTCACCGTTAGCCAGATTCTCCATTAGCAATCACACTCAGCTTAAAATCAGCAGCCAATTCGATGGCTATAGTAGATTGGTGTTGTGAAACTTTAATTTCTAATTACAACGCTATTCCTTTTCCATTTCTGGGAAGCGTTCACCCATCTGCTAAATTGACAGCTGTGCTAAAGCGCTAATGGGTGTGAGTGGAAATGAGGTATACGGCCGTTCACGTATGTCCACTTATCACTCCACCAGAGATCTCAAGAGGGACCCTGTTCTTTTTCCAATGGTACCCCTATCCAAACACTGAAAACTGCCTACTCCGAAACTGTCATTGCTAACAATGCTGATGAAGCAATCGTAGAAGGGTGCAAACATTCTACTAAAGTCTTTTATACGGGGGGGGCAAAATTGCACAATTGCACGGAAACAATTTTCAGAAAATACCACTGTTCTTTTAGCCGTGCCATTGTGTTCCCCTTTGACGTCAGCCTTATCTCCAAAGGATCTACAAGACGTAAAAGAGGATTTGTGTTGTTGTTATTTATTTTGTTATAGGTTAGCGTATAGCAGTTTGGATTGCTAAGGGTTCGCATTGGAAAACTTATAGCCAAACCTAACCTTACATGATATGGGTAAAAAAAGAAACCTATAAAGAAACCGAACCAAACCTTGCCAACCAAACCTAACAAAATAAATTACTGCGATCCAATTACATAAAGGAAAAACCAAACAGAATAACAACAAAGCAAATCCTTTTGCAAAGCCACGCATTGCGGCTTTAATGAACATTAAATAGGTCCCCGTTGCCTAATTTTAAGGAAGAAATCCATTTGCGACGAAAAATGTAACTTGCGCTGTTCTCATCTCTTCCTGTAATCATCATTTCGCACAACTTATTCAGATTCAATTGCCAGTGCATTTCACTGAGTTGTAAAATGCCATGAGAATTGAATTCCTTGTTGAATGCCACCCCTATGTCATGTGTCACGAATTTTGGATTTCCATGCACTGCTTCTCTCTCAGAACCCTGTCTCATTGGGTGCAAAGAGCAGACAGAACAGAAACTGCAGTTAGGATGACATACTTTTGGTTGAAAACTCCCAACAGGTAGAAACCCTGTCATCATCGGAAATTGCTAACCGTTTTCATTGCACCAAATTTGACATGAATCACTCTCCTCATCACTCTCGTATCTCATATCTTCCACACTTGGCACTTTTAATTTGATCAGTTTGCCAAGCTTTCTGGTTCTGCAGTTTTTACATGTGCTGGAAATCATTTCAAAAGTTATTACACTGCAAAAGACAAAACCATAGCTTCCCTGGAAGCAAACCCTTTAATCTTGTTCAGTCTGCATGCATCACCCATCGAATACACAAGTTGCGACGAATGTCGGAAAGTGTTCCAGTGTCATTGCGATTGGGGTTGGTAAATTGTAATTCTAATTGTGCAAACTACCAGGCAAAATTGAGGTGGCGCTGGTTTAGAAATGTTACAGCAATGATTAATTAAAACACATTTACAAATCGCGGACATAATCCATTGTCAAAATTGGTCAAATTTCATACAATGTATAACATTTGAATTTAAGTCATCCTTGAAATTAAGTCCCCACTAGCGTCCCCTTCTGCTTTCGAGCAGTGGGCCAGTTGACGCGACCAGAATAAATTTTGAAATTTTGTATTTTTACCCCTTCAAAATTTTTCGTTACCTTGTAATTTTGCTCGAAAATGTTGCAACGCAATTCTTCTCAAAAACGGCGCCAGGCCTGTTTTGATGATGCCGACCAGCGCGTCTCCAGAGCAAGGTATGCTCTTGCTCTGGAGAGTTGAAAACTTGAAAATAAATGAAACGAAGCGACAGAGGTGTAATTCTTTCGCAATTTTCATTCGCTGCTGGTCTCACATCTTCATTTCCCACAATGGTTACCTTTCACTTTTAGAAATTCAACAACTAATTTGAGTTTAAAATTATTTGGTTAGGGAATAGAAGGTTTTAATAAACTTTTACCATTTCCCAATGGAAATAATCTACGGCAAGTTAACTGGAACGTACTTTGTTGGCCTATCCCCACTTTAAGTTACAGATTTGTTTGTATAAAAACAAATCCCCTCCCAGGGGCTAAAAAAAACATTTTTCAGCATCAGCCGGCCCTTGGAACCCAATCAGGTCCTTCTGGTAATCACCATGATGCGACAACACTGGCCTGCCCCCGGTGTAATTCGCCAATTTTTTGGCTCTACCTGTCCTGAGTGGGTTGAGCAAATGGCGTTAGCCCAATCGGCCCCTGGACGGTCTAACTGGCCCAAAAAAACCCCCCGGGAATCATCCGGGCTGGATGTGAATTCCCAGAAAACCGAGGAAAACCAGGGGTTCCAAAGCCCCATTCGACACGAAGGATTTCCCCATTCAATTTCCGATCGGCCACTCACAAAGGCTGAAACTTTACGCTGGAATTCTTTAGAACCAATCGCCAATCAAAGCTCTTGGAAAAAGGATTCTAAGAACACTATTATTGAACGAGGCAAAAACTTCGGTTCTGAATTGCAATTGCGATTGAGAAGCCCCCCGGGGGAGCACTAATCTTTGTAATAAACCACCTCAGCAGCCAAGTGCTGCGGCGCGGAAAGAAAGGAAAACAATTTGAGATCTTTAAAATAGAAGAAACCGCAAAATTCGAATTGCCGAATAAATGCCTGTGAGCTACTTTCTATTGCGCGGATTTAAAGGGTTTTTGGGATCCCGAACGCCATTCATATTCCAGGATTGGCTGCTAGGGTTTTTTAAAAGGGGAAGGAGTTTTCACGCCCGGTTTTGGGCGGTTTCGAATGGGTTTACAATTTGTCCATGAAATTTTGAAAAGGGACCCTAAAATTTAATAAATCCCCGAAATTTACCGTTTTCCGGAATTTCAAAATTCTTTCGGGGCAAGTGTGCAAACACAATTTGCGCAAATTCCCCAAACTCCCTCTCTCTGCGAAAAAGAACGAAAAAAAACTAATAACCTTGAATAAAAAATCCCTCGGCGCCAATCTGGAAATAAGGTTTCAACAAAGAAAAATTTCATGCCTAACGTTTAAAATTCCAAGCAGCCCTGAAATTGGTTTCTCGATGTTTTTTTCGAACAAAGTGAAAATCCCTTTGCCCATGCCCAACGCCTCGGAAGCTGTTTTATACCGGCCGGGATGGCTTTTCGGTCAATTTTGGCCTTTTATTTTTCAAGAAAAAAGAGGCCCATCGGAAACAAACAGGTTGGGGTTTGGTCCAATGGATATTCTCATACGGTTTGAGGGCAAGATCGGGAAGCACCGATATGAGCAGATATCCATTGGAGCCAAACCCGGCAACCTGTTTGATTGATCCGATCGGGCACTCGTTTGATTTCTTGAAAAATAAAAGGCATCAAAATTGACGCGAAAAGCCTTATCCCCGGCGCAGGTCCACTAAACATTCAGCTTCCGATTGGTCGAAATTGGACGCATGGCAACAGAGGACTTTTCAGCTATTGTTCGAAAATGACAACATACGAGAAACGCAAGTTTCAGAGGCTGCTTGGAATTTTAATTTATGCGATTAGGCATGATAACTATTTTCTTTGTTGAGAACCTCTATTTCTCAGATTGGCGCACGAGGGTTTTTTCTATTCATAGGTCGTGGATTAGTTTTTTCGTTCTTTTTCGCAGAGAGAGGGAGTGTGTGGTGGTTATATTTGCTGTTCAAAATTGTGTTTGCACACATTGCCCGCGCAAAGAATTTTGAAATTCCTGGAAAATGCGGTGAATTTGCGGGGAGTGCGTGGATTAAATATTTAGGGATACCCTTTTCAGATAACCTTTCATGGAGTGCACACATTGCTACAACCATTCGCAAAGCCAGTTCCAACCTGGGCTGTGAAAACTGGAACCTTAAAGGAGCCCCAGTTGAGGTTAAAAAACGGGCCTATGTTCTTTAGTTCTCAATCCTGGAATATGCAAGTGGCGTTTCTGGGATCCCGTAAAACGTTGAATCCGCAGCAATAGAGCAAGTCCAGCATCGGACAGCCAGGTTTATTTCTGGCAAGTTCGACAGGTTTTGCAGCGTTTCTTCTATTCTTAAAGATCTCAACTTGTTCCCCTTTCTGTCCGTCGCCGCGAGCATTGCTTGCGACTGCTGAGTGGCTTTATTACAAATGACTTAGATGCGTCCCTTCCGTGTGGCTTCTCAATCAAGCAATTGCAACTTCGTAGTAACAACGACATGTCTCTTCTGATACCTCGTTCAATAAGTAGTGTTCTTCAGAACTCCTTTTTTCCAAGATCGTCTTTAGATTGGAACAGACTCCCTGGATCATCTAAATTGAATAATGCGTCAGCGTGTATGAAGTTGGCAGCCTCGATGAGTGGGCCAGATCGGAAATTGAATGGGCCAGAAAGTCCTTCGAATAGTCCGAATGGGCCAGCAAAAAGTTTGGCCCAACCACCTGGGTGTCGACAAATCGGCCTTTAAAATCTGGCCGCCAACTTCACATGCAGCAGCCCGGATGATTCGGCCAGCGGAAGTTTTTGATTGGGCCAGTTAGACCGTCCAGTGGGCCGATTGGGCTAACAAGCACATTTGCTCAAGCCCACTCAGGAGCAGAGATAGAGCCACACAAAATCTGGCTGCCAACTTCACACGCGGGGGACAGGCCAAGTGTGAAATCAGCATCATCGGTGATTGAGCCAGAACGGACAATGATTGGGCTTCCAATGGGCCGGCTGATGCTGCAAAAATGTTTGTTCTATAGCCCCCAGTGCGGAGGGGACTTTGAGCCCTTTGTATATCAAACATCTGTCAACTTCAACACGTGGGTGATAGGCCAAGTGCAAAGTCAGCGTGTCCAGTTAACTTGCCATTAGATTATGTTGCCAGTGTGGGTATACCAGTGCTGTCCAACAGAGATTTGGATCTAAAATGCGGCTTCTGGGGGATTGCCTCCCAACCGAACGATAATTTTCCAAACAGGTGCAATTCCGATTCATTGTTGTTGCAATTCTGAAGAAGTCGAAAGGTACCTATTGTCGGGAAATGAAGATTGTGAGACCAGCAGCGAATGAAAATTGCGAAAGAATTACACCTCTGTCGCTTCGTTTCATTTATTTTCAAGTTTTCCACTCTCCAGAGCAAGAGCACCTTGCTCTGGAGACGCGCTGGTCGGCATCATCAAAACAGGCCTGGCGCCGTTTTTTGAGAAGAATTGCGTTGCAACCATTTTCGAGCAAAAATACAAGGTACGAAAATTTTGAAGGGGTAAAAATACAAAATTTCAAAATTTATTCTGGTCGCGTCAACTGGCCCACTGCCCAAAGCAGAAGGGGACGCTAGTGGGGACTTAATTTCAAGGATGACTT
>JASGXE010007134.1:0-27344 GCA_030068105.1 Sinentomon sp. SZTP_YWyxl
GTACTGGCTGTGAATGAATCTTCAAATTGTCGCAGTCGCAGGGCCCCAACTTTGGTTTTCAACGTTATTTGCATCTATATTTCCAATCAAATCTTCTCCCGAAAGTGATAAAAATTCTTTCTGCCGTCCCAAGGTCTGCCTTGCCGTCCCAAGTGGTGCTTGCCGTCCCTGCAACCTAGTTGCAAGGTTGCTCCTCTTTTTGCAGCCCTGGATATGTGTACGTTGGTTCATGATTTTTAGCAGCCTACCTTATGTATTCTTTTCTTTCCTTTTCCAATGTTCATGGCATGTGAATTTTGCCTAGGGAAAATGAACCATACATACTCCAACTTCATTTCCTATTACATCTCATCGATTGCCTACTGGCTGCTGCCGTCATCTGTGGTCAATTTTGAGACTGAATTTCCTGCTGCTCAACCACTCCATTCGGGTTCGTTTTTCATCAATTCTTGCTTGGTTTGGTGGCTAGCTATTCTTTTATTCTCACTCCCATTGTTGTTTTGTCTGCGACGAGGTCATTTTGTTGTCCAAACATTTTTGGTTTTCCTGTGACGGGGTCGTTTTGCTGGCCAAACATTCGACTTGCGCTTTGCCTTTTCTCCTTCACTGCCATGGATTTTGGCGTTTTGTGAGTACGAACTGGGGGGGCAGTTAAAAAAAAAACCCATGGTAAAAAATAACCTCCTTTTTACCGACACCCATCTTTATTTTATAGGTATAGGTATCAGACGCTGCATTACGCAGGATTGCCACGAGGCAATCGTCAATGGAGAACTGCAAAGTTCTCACATATGACAGCAAATGTCATCATATACCTGGGAAGGGGAAGGGAGGGAAAATTTTACTTTGAATGGGTTATAAACGAAAAACATGCCAGTTTCTGAGAGATGCCATTGTGCACTTGCTTGACTTCGATTTTTATTTGTGTGCGATTTCAATCTTTCAATCTGCAACCAATTTCCCATCTTTTCGAAAAAGTCAAAACGAGCAAAAAATGCAGTTTTTTGCCATTTTTTGCTGTTTTTTGGCAAATGTCGAAAATGCAGAAAAGAAATGAAACGATCTTTGTGGGATGTTTTGAAATTTCATGAAGAATTGAGGCGCGTTTTTTTTTTGCGAAAAAAGTTTCGCCCGACATTCGTGCAGCGCCAGGCCTGAGGTGCCATTTCAATGTTTTTGCATCTCTGGACAACTTTGCTGAAGACTGGACGGAGTTGCGCCAATTTCGAAAATTGAACCAATGAAATTGACCTCGGTTCCCCTTCGTCATGCGCGGGAGTGATTTCAGGCAGAAAAAATTGTGTGGGCCCAGTGAAGTGTGGGCCGCCTTTTACCGTTTTGAAAAAACGGTTCCACCCGGGTTATGAACTTTTATAATAAGCACACAATGACAAGCAGGCGAACACGAGCCTCGGCATCAACTTCTGCGCAAGCGCGAGAAAATTCGAATTCTTTCCATTGGTTCAATTTTCGAACAAATCGAAGCTCCGCCTTGCGTCTGTCGTGAAGGTGTTCAGAAACGCAAAAACAACAAATACAGCTCCTCTGACCCGAGGTTTCAGCAGCAAATGTATGGGAAAAATGATTCCATTTGCGCAATTCAACACGACGTGTCGAGCGGCTTAACAACTTACTTACTTATTTATTTCCATAACAATCCACATAATAATTATCAACCAACCTCAAATCTCCAGCAGGTATCCATTCCCACTTGCAAGTAGGAGGCATCTCTGGGTTTGGAACAAGGCACCGGTATAAACAGTGGTCTGCTTGGTAGGTTGCACGGTTATGTTGTAGCAGTGCGGTAGCAGTGGAAGGGATTCGTTCAATTGAACGTTCCATGAATAAACGTGAAAAGTTCTCTTCTGCAGTCATTAATGGAGATGTTTTCCGGTTGTTGGGAAAAACTCTTATAAATACGGACAAAACCCCAACTTGAAGAGCGAGTGCAAATTTGCTGACCACAATTGTTGGGAAGAACATGCACTGACCGGTCGAAATAGGTATGGTACAACAAGAGAAAAGCCAGATAGGTTCCATACCTGATAACACGATGTTACCGAGAATCTGTACAAAAACAGCTTATTTTCACACTTTACACGATTGCTAAACGACGATTGCTAAACGCTTTTCCCAACATAGCGGTCACACCATTCTTGTCGACCTTTTGGGCCACAGTGTAGCTCCTTACCCCGATGGAAGGGTCACCAAAAGAGGAGAATCGGGGAATGTCCCAAGGCCAAGGGTGAAGGAATCCGAAAGACGAGGAACAGCTCGTACCCACATTGAGAGACCGACCTTTCATTTAAGAAATGCCTACATTTTGGAAACTTTCCCATCTAACCATACGTGTATAAGTTCTGACCCCCAAAAATGAGAAAAAACGTTTGAAACAAGGAAATCAGGTCAGGTTAGGGGAGGTTAGGTAGGCTAGATATAGGTTAGGTTTCGTTAGATAGGTATAGCTTCATTCCGATTCTGCACACCCCTAGTAAGTACCTATGCTCTCAAGATTTCCTTCTAACACCATCCAAGGACATTTTCAAGTAGGCCTACCTACCTATTCCTTCATTCCTAGAAACACTGTTGTCTGCAATCGATTCCAGGCATTTCTTGAATGCTTTACGCTTCTTCCACAGTTATTTAATGTGGCAGAAGTGTAAAGTAGCATCCATCTCCAGCCACAAGTTTGGATATGAGTGCACATTTCATTCCCAAATTTGTGGAACCCTGGGTAGGTACCTACCTTTGTTGTAATAATGTGCAGGATGCAACCTGCCTAATTACCTACTGAAAACCACCTCCATATTTTGTGTTTTTTTCCTTCAGGTGCAATTTTTTATCTTTTTTGTTCCACCTATAGGACAGTTGGATACATTTCGGACAAAAGATGCAGTGCTTTATGCCAATACAGTTTGAAGGCTTTTCGCATGCCCCTTTGTCTTTCATTGGTCTGGAATGCTTGAAAACTGGCAGTTTGAGCATTCTGCTTTTTGATGGGATTTCAGATTGCTGGCGGGGAGAAGTTGCGAAGAAGGATGTCGGCCAGATGCTGTTGCTGGATGATAAAAAAGATGAGGGCATTGGTCCAGAGCAGCTGCATTGTTTTGAGAAGAGTCTTGTTTTGAGGAGGGATTTGATTTTTTCTTTTGAAAAAGGAATCATGCTCTGGAAGAAGCTGTTGCCTGGAGGTGTGAAGTTCAAGTTGGGTGATGTTCAACTAACAAAGGTGCCTCTATGTGAAGGAATATCACTCATGCTGAGTGGAATGCATGAATTGTTGCTGAAATACAATGAACAAAAATCGGTAGTTCAACAGCAAAACGATAGTTTAAGAAACGAGAACAAAGAATTGTTGGCTAGATATGAGGATTTGTTGTTGATGAAATCGGAAGCGGAGAATGAATTCTACAGTAGATTTGTGGACTTAATCAATGCAAAGAAGGAGAAGATCAGGGAGCTGGTTCAGGAGCAAATTAGTGAGACTTCATCCAGAAATACAACCTCTGCTAATGAATTCATTGCTCAACAGCAACGGGGAACATTGGCTAACAAGAAAGGAACACTTGTTGCTGGTGCTGCTGGAAAGAATGGGAGGAAGGGTGTTGGTGGGAGGGGCAGGCCTGTCTCTTCTGGTTCGCATGCTCTTCAAAACCCACCGAGCAGCAGCAACAGAAATAGGCCCGGTGCAAAAAGAAGGGCCACCCAACTCGGAAAGGGAGTTGAGTTTGCTTCGTCATCATCACCATCTCCCTCGTCAGATGCTGACTCATCATCAGCGACAGACTTTGAAGGAGAAGCAGCTGATGCAGCAAATGTGCAACCACCACCTGTGGCTGCACAGAAAAACAACAACGTTGAAAGTGACAAGGGAAACAATGACATGTATGATGATGACACTGATGTTGATGAGTGAGATTGATCGATTGAGATGTGCAGGAGTCTGTTCTCCAGTGTGGGACAGGAAGTCTTGTGTGTAGTGAGCACACCCTTCTTAACAATTTTAGAATTTTGAAGTGTGGGTACCTAATTCCTAGATTAAGGTATTGCTGCACCCTTTTTTGTTGATCAGGGACCTCATTCAAATCAACCTGCTAAGCTTAGTAGCTGCTAAAGTCCTGCCACCGACCTGCTAACTTTCATTTTCTTTATTCAAATCAACCTGCTAAATTAGCAGGACAATGGCAGGAGTTTAGTAGCTTCTCCGACTTGGCATGAACTTAGCAGCACCTCCAATCTGACCATTGTAAAAAGTTAGAGGTGCCTCGGACTGCCTCTAAAGTCCTGCTGGGTCTTTCTTTCCAGAATCGAAATGATTTCATGTTTTTATTTTTGTTTCTGCATGTTTGCGTTCATTTTTTTTATCCATTTTACAGGACTGTTATTTTTTATTTTTTTCTTGAACCCACAGCATCGACTCGTCTCAATTTTTCTCAAACAACAGGGCATTTGAATGACAAAAATAGTTAAATGGTCGTTGAGTTTGAACGAATACCTCATCAAGATGGAAAAATTTCGTTTGCCGGGATTTGAACCCACCACCTTCCTGTTGCCATGCGGATGCGGTACCACTACTCCCCCCGCACGCAAGAAAAATTCTAATTCAACAATAGCGCTTTAAATATTTTGCCTACGCTCGCCTCATGTGAAATGTTTGGAGCTTGTCGCTGGGCAACCAAACTGAGAATTTGAATAACAACTAATGGGCTGCCATCATCCAGCCAATGGCCTTCCACAAACCTGCTAAGATCGTCCTGCTAAGAAGCTGCTGGCTTAGCAGCTTCAAACTTTAGCAGGTTGATTTGAATAAGGTCCCGGTTCCTCTGGAAATTTAAAACCATTTTGAATTTGAGTTCAGTGTGTGTCCAGCCATGGGGAAATGACGTCGAGTTGTGGTAGAAAATGGATGATCAATGGAATGCTCCTAGAAAACGGATGGCAGGCAATGAATGTTGAATAATTTGATCATTTTTGTCAAATCAATCCTTGTCAATATTTTGAGGGTGTTCCATACGGTACTTAGGCTATTTCATGTGGAGAAAAAGGGTGATAGCTACCTCTACCGCAGGTTCACTTTTAAACATGAAAGTTATTAGGTACTTCATTTGCCATGTGTCTTCGTTTTTTGGATGGATTGCCTGGTCTGGGGGGGGGGACCATTGTCTCAATTTTGCCCCATGTCAGGTGGTCGGGCGGGGAAACCATGGAAGTTTTGGAATTTTCTGATTCTAGTAAAGTCAGGGAAGTTTACATTCTTGATTCAGGTCATCCCATTTCTCATTTCCTGTCTGCATTCCCATGTCCTGAGCTGTGGAACTTGTCAGAAGTGTTGCTGCTGCAACCTTTGTTTTTATTTCTAAAAGGTGTAACATTTGTGAATTCTGTGCCACTTCTGCTGTTGTTCCACCAGTGTGTAATGCTTCCATTTTCATTTCACTGTTTTTTTTTTAATTAGGGTCCTAATTTATCTAGTTGCTCTTTTTATCTCACACATCAATCTCAGATACCTCGAAGGTACGAGACAGTAGGATTAGACCCACACAATCAGTCAAGAGTAAGTGCAAGCACAAGCACATTCATTACCTATTCCACCCTGCACTTTTTTACACATTCAGCCCTCATAGCTTGAAACCACCTTTTTTGTGGTGTTTTGTAGTCCGCCTCCCTGTGCTAAAACTTCCATATCATAGGGGCACAGACAGATAGGTACCTACTGTTCCCCTCAAAAGAGTCAACACATTGGCAATGAATCACGTTTGCACTGAGATCGACCAAAACCGACGCTCCTTCCTCATTTTTTTTTATTACTTTTGATGAAAAGCATGCCCATTCCAGCAGCTGAGCCATGAAGAGTGTGACTCCGGTCCCACCACATGACCCATTCCAGAGAGATTGTCCATTCACAACTAGACTCAATGATTAATTGCCAATGCAAAGAGTCTCTTGACAGGCATGATGTAAGGCTGCCTATACACTTGGATATGGTATGTACCTAATGAATCTAAAATTCAGCGGTCCCTTTCTACATAATGAATTCAAATGTGATAGAAAAACATTACTCACCTCCCTACCTTACAAAATAATAAATAAAATCGGGCAAAAGCATTACCTATTGCATTAAATTCAAGATGCCAGTTAAAACATGCAAACTTTCTTCAACTTCTATGTGTTCTTGCATCTCTCATGTTCTGGTCCAGGGGTTTCATCCCTTGGAACTCCATTTGGGGCACTGATCCATATTCCAAACCTTGGGGACTTTGCTGTGCCACCCCCCTCTTCTAAAAGGGCTGGATCCGTCAAGGAATATAGGCTTTTTTCTGTTGTGGTTTTATTTTATTCGACAAGAACAATTTTATTATCAGAAGCACAGTTAACAAAATTTAGGCAAACCGGTTTTTTTTACAGAAAAAAAAATGAGGAAAAAAATTTGTGTTTCCGGCAACAAACAGTGGTTGTCCCAAGGTTCAGGGTTCAGTGTGTAAGCCAATGTGAATAATTGGAAACATTGAAACTTACGGTCGTGTTGCTAAAGAGCCGTGTTCCATCATCCGGATGATGGCACATGGTTGATGTGTGCATTCAAATCAAATCAAATAACTTAATTTGCAAGGACGATAGTCCAGGCGCAAATCAACACAAAACATTGATGGTGGCGGTAAACCTACAGAACAAGAGCTCAAAGAGTCAGAAGATTTTCAAATGAAGAGAAAGATGCACGTACTTACAACAATGATAAACAGTTGCATAGCAATGTTACTTCATCAGCCAAGATCTGACATTTCGTTTGAAGGTGCCCACACAAATATCACCATCTGTCCCAAAAACCTCAGAGCCAAGGGCATTCCAATCATTCACGGTCCTGACAGCAAAAGAATACTTCCCCACATTTTTGTGACAAGAAGCCGAATTTTAAATCATGGTCTAGTCTACCAAAATGACTAGGTGGCAATAAAAACTCCTTTATGGAGGACCAGCCGCCAGCATTATTCAGCCCCAAGAATAAACCAGCCAACCAAGCAACCTTCCTACGAGAACTCAAGGAGCTCCACCCCAGCTCATGCATCATATCGGACACACTATCCAGTGGGGAGTATCTCCCTGTAACAAAACGGGCCGCCCTCCTCTGGACCCTCTCTACCTCCTCAATTTGACTTATGTAGTAGGGATCCCACACAGTTGAGGCATATTCCAAAATTGAGCGAACCAAGGAAAAATACACCTTCTGTTTTATCTTTATGCTGGCACAATAAAATGTACGCCTAGCAAAATACAGGGCGGCATTAGCTTTTTTTGTTGAATTCTTTATATGTTCCTCCCAACTCAAAGTCTTTGTAAAAGTGACACCAAGGTATTTTGTCTTATCAACTGCAGGCAAGGCTATACCATTAACAGAGTAACAACTAGGATGGGGGGCATTTTTGTAGTGAAACAAAGAACAACACACTTATTTTCATTCAATCTCATACCCCACTTTTTGCACCAATCAAAAATTTTGTTCAGATCATTCTGGAGTTGTAAAGAGTCAGCAGGGGACCGTATCTCATTTGAGATCACACAATCATCAGCAAAGAGATTTATCTGACATCTCGCGACCTCTGGAAGATCATTTATGAAAATGGAGAACAGCGTTGGTGCCAAAACACTCCCCTGTGGGACCCCGGATGTAACAGCCTGTACTGAGGAAAAACTCCCATTTATGCACACTTGCTGAAAACGCGAGTCTAGAAAATCTGATAACCATCCGATGACAGGGGAAGATAGCAAATTTAAACCACTGAGTTTTTCAAGCAATGCAGCATGGGGGACTTGATCAAAAGCCTTCTCAAAGTCAAGAAAAACTGCATCCAGCTGCCCTGATCGGTCTAACACTGTTGAAGCTTTTTGGGAAAAATTAACCAACTGAGTCTCACAAGAGAAGTCTGAGCGGAATCCATGTTGAGCTGGGCTCAAAACCCCATTTGTGACCAGCACATGTTTGATATAGTCCAATATAATGTGCTCCATAATTTTACAACAAGAACTGGTCAAACTAATTATTGGTCTATAGGAAGTCAGTAGGTAGTTTAGGATCCCCCTTTTTTGGAATAGGACACACATAACCATGCTTCCATCTAGACGGCAGACGACCTTCAACAATAGATTTATCCATAACAACATAAAGAAATTTAGAAAAATATTCAGGAAACAATTTTATGAAATTGAATGAGAAACCATCAGTTGTAGAGCATCCAGACCTAGGCATCTGTATAATCCACTTAGCTATAGTGCTTGAGTCGAAACAGAGATTTGTTTCAGGTTTTCTGGTGGTTGAATATTGGACCTGGGCATCCTTTACATTTGCCATGGGGGAAAAGAATGTTCCAAAATGATCATGAAAATTCAACACAATTGAATTTTCCACGACCAGATTTTTAACCAACACCGTCAAATCGGCACTGCTATTGGAACCAGAATGGTAGGACTTAGATAAAAATTGTTTTGGGCAAAATCCCCTTGCTCAAATTGTTGAGCTGTTCCAGAAGACTGTCACTTGAGACCCTGACTTGTGGCTACAGTACCTAGGTGTTACAGCCAAGCTTAAAGGTAGTAGGTATTTGTGGATTGACTTGTGTTCCAATCAAGGTAAATACCTGGATTACCTATGTTCTTGGTTTGCAGCACACAAGTCAGGTATGTTTGTCTCGCTTTGTTTTGGAGCCCAGGTATTTGACCATGGTGAACCTGCCAGGTTTGGTGTCTGGTAGGTTCCAGCATTTGTTTTGGAGTCTGTGTACAATCAAAGACAGATATTCCTCATTTGGAATCCTGTCAGTACCTGGGAGTCATGATTCCAACCTAATAGGTATGATGACTGATCTAGACAATGTTTTCAGATCTTAATCCAATATTCGCATTACTTATTCCCATCTAGGGATGATGCCTTTGGGCATCGTGTTTATTTAAAAAAATCATTGTTTATGCTTAATTGGTGACTGATGGACACCTGTTTTCAATTCCTTTGATCTGAGATTTCCTTGCGGCAAACTTGACACCTAACACTCGTATCCTTTTGATCTTTGAGGTAAGCATATTGGCACTCATTTTCACTGTTACACCCCCCCCCACTACCTTGGTACCTAACATTGATGTGTATCCTTGTTTTCTGTCTCTGAAAATTGTATCTTGTTTGAAATGAATGAATAAAATTATTTTTTTTAATAAAAAGTCCGAATAAAATACAGGTAGGAATTTCCAATTGAGCAACAAAATCTGCTAATATTTAACAAATTGCAGAATCATTCTGTCCTGCCAGGCCCACCTGCTGGTTAGCAGAATGACAAGAAAATCATACTTTTGTTTCGTCATTTCATTTTAGTTTCTGATAGCTGCACTTGGTTCAAGGTATCTTGTCAAGGGCACACTTGTCAAACAGCTGAAGACGAGTTTCCTAAACAGTTGAATTATGCCTAGCACCCTAGATAAAAAGCAACTATTGGATGCTAAAGTGTGTCTAAAACAAAATATGCAGATTTCAATCGATTCGACTTGAGTTAGGCCAATTGCATAAGCTTTGCATTTTGTAACATTGCGGTAGGTAACCTGCTGCATTGGTAGAAAAGTGTTTTTAAAACAAGCTTTGGTGTTGGAATATCTTTGTTCTGATGTTCGGAGATCATTTAGCAACATTAAACTGTAGGTACCTGCCATTTTGGTTGATGTTGATCACCATGATTTCACTTCTTTTGGTCGCACAACATTTCCATAACGTCACGTCCTTGTCTGGTCATCGGGTGTTGATGCTGAGCAGACGACAGTGTCGACAAGGCAGCATAAACTATTGGTTCCACTCAACTCATTCGGAGTGGGTGATTGCATCCCCCCATCGGAACTGTTGTCTGCTGCTCAACATCAGCTCCTGATAAGGATGTGACGTCATAGAAATGTCGTGCGTCAAAAAAAGCAGAACCACGGAGATCAACATCGACCAAAATGAGCTTAATTTTTGGAGCTCTACTATTTCATTGCAAGTTCAAAACTTTTGCGGAGAAAAAAAAAACAACCTTTTTTAAACTGGTTTGAAACAATACTTTTCAAACAAAACAAAAATCATAACTTTTATTATTAGTTTTTTTTTCATCCAAAAATCACATCTTTTATTATTAGGTAGTGTTTTTTTCATCCAGGCCAATGCAAAAGAGTGGAAAAAATTTCACCATCACAGTGTCACTCCCCTCTTTTTTCATCAGATCTTTCGTGTTTTCATTTTTTCACTTTTGTATATTTGTGTTATCTCTGAATTGCACAAGAAAATGCCTGAGAGTGATACTCATTTTTCCTCCTTCACAAATCATAACCTAACTAAGCCAAAGCAAGGCATGATCTGATTTAAGGCCCGTTTTTTGTTTTCTTTTTCAGTCGCACAGGTTGTTAGTTGATTTTGGGAACTGTACGCTGAAACAGACCATCATCCCTCCATCCCACAAATTGGAACAGTCATAGAACCTACATGTTCAATTCAAAGAGACTTAAGAGGCAAAGTCCACAGTCATGTATTCATTAGCCAGCCCCCTTTCCAATTTTAGTAAATGAAAAGAAATAAAAAGTCAAAGCTCAAGTTCGTTGCAAAGAAGATGCATTCTGGACGGTGAGAATTCAAACTGGTCACAAAGCATGCAATTTGAAGAGTATTTATTTAGGTATATCTGGGGAAACTTGTTTCTGGCTGGTTTCAGATTCCCTTTGACAGTGTAAAACTCTTCAAAGATCTTTTGTCTACTGTTTGCAAAAGCGTCATCTCATATCTGATATTTCTGATTACTGGGAGTTGCTGGTCTCTTTGCTACCCATCTGGCTAATCCTTACTGAGGTACCGACCTACCTGGCTTTTGATTGCATCATTGCCAAGCAGCAAAAACTTTTCCCTTTCAACAAACAGTGTGCAAGTACAAAATTGCAATGCTTAGGTTGAGTGATGGAATTTCATCACAGGTCGTGAGACCGAATCATTGAAGCCGAAAGTGAGAAGCAGAACAGAAAAAGATGGTGAAAATGTTTGGATCACCATTCAGAGGTTGTCTGGAGACATTTGGCAGACCTTGTACACCACCTTCCAACTTGCCGTGATCTTTGATTTGTTTGGAGACACGACCAGAGATTACACCAGATAGTGCCATTTTTTGCCCAATCTTCATAAATGTTTGAAAGCAATAGGTAGACTACCTATGTCATTAAAATATGCAGGTATTCAAACTAGGCCTATTTATTGTGATTTGCAAAAACATTGGGGTTTCAGCCGAGATCATCAGACTAACAAAAGTAAATGGTATGGCTGATCAAATTTTCCCGAAATTACAGCTTTGTTTCTGTCTGTTCCCCTCACACTTCATTAGTTGGTCCTGACACTTCAACCCCTCAGTTCGAATGTTGATTAGTTTTTGATGCTGGTTTTTTCATGGAATGGTGCTTAAATGCAATTTTCATTTTCAAGATCATTAGACTATTTCCTATAGGCCTAGAACATAAAGACAAAACACTGTCGGACATACCAGAATGTGAACATAAAACATTCAAATATGAACACCTACCTAACATAATGAACAAAGACAAAAGAACATAAAACATGCACACAAAGGAATGTTTTATTCTTTTCAAGGGGGAACTGCCAGTTTGGAGTCAAAAATACATTTTTATTTGCAAATTTGAAATGGGGGACCTTCCCAGGTCTTTTTTTAGTCTTTATTTCACATCGATAGCTGGTGTGGTTCTCTTTTTTGTCGCTAATTTTCCTCAACTGGTTCCAAGCTACAAAAAGGGTGTTTTTATGTGCTCAAGATGGGTTTCTCGCATTTCATTTTTCGGCAATTATTAAAAAGGTAAAACTGCTGATTTTACTCCTCAAGACGAGGTGACGATGGCATGTTGACACAAAAAATTTCATGTTTGAGCTTTTTTATTCATTTATTTTTGTAATCACTTCTTTTTCATTATCACCAAATCCTTGCACGCATTGGAGACGAGATAACCATGTTTTTCCAGATTAAGAAGACACAGAAAGGGAGCTTTGTTGTGTCTCTCTGAAGAAAAGGACTTCAGCGGCATTGAATCTGAATCCACTCAAGCCAACTAACTCACACTGCAATGGCATTGAATGATGTTGTTCAAAATGTCATTCATTCTGGTGTTCTCTCTCTAATTGGATTCATTTGGTGCTCCAAAATAATTGCATCTGCTCTGTGGAAGTCAGGCTATGCATTGCGAACGTTTGGGTTTTCCAGGATATCCCGATTGCCTTCCAAGCTGACACAGAAGTTTGGTCATTGGGCTGGTAAGCAAAGTTGTTGGCTCACTGCTTTTTTGTCTCCATCCAACATTTTAAATAACCTTGGCCACCTTGCGTTGGGCCTCAAAAAGGCAAGGATTTTCATAATCTGAATTGTGTTTTCGGTGCTCGTAACGATTGCTGTGGCTCCGTTTGCTATTGTGGGCTTATTTGATGTGCAGCTTCCAGAATCTAGGTACATTTTACTTCAAAACTGCAATTATGGAGCAGAGATTTCATGCATTGCATATCATTCGCATCGGCCGCCAAATTTTCACAGCAAATGCTCATATTTTCTAGGGTTGGATGATAGGAATTGTGACATAGGTATTTTTTGTCATTTAAGCCCAGCTAAGTTAATCTCATATTCATTGCTTTACTTATTACCTGCGATCAATGGAGTCTTTAGTTGGGCCCGCACGCAACTGTGATACTCTAAATTAGCGGAGCCAAACATTTGGCGGCCCCAGTGGGTATCTGGCTGCCGGACATCTAGGCTACCTAGGCTGAGTCAGGTTTAGGTTGGAGCTGAGCATTTGACTAGCGGCCAGATGTTCAGGAACCAAAAGAGCATAGGCCGAGGCAAAAAGGGGGTCTGGGATTGTGTCAAGAGCGAGTTGTTTGCATCATTCCTTGACCAATGCCCACCTGCTGGAAATTGGACCAATGCCCACCTGCTGGGCCAATGACAAAGCCCACCTGCTGGAAATTATTAACATTGATGATAACCATTCCTCTCTCATATTCCATTATTTTTATTGCTCTTTTTTTCAGTTGTCACTGGTTCAACAGATGGAATTGGCAAAGCATATGCTTTTGAACTGGCCAAGTCTGGGCTGAATCTTGTCCTGATTAGTAGGAGTGAAGAAAAGCTGCAAAAAACAGCCAGTGAAATTGGTTGGTACCTACCTAGCCTGGCAAGGCTCTGTCTGCCTGGCTTTGGTTTGACATCAACCTCAGCCCAGCCAGCATATTGCAATGGTTGATGGGTTGTGCCTCACCACTTCTCTTAACTTGTACCTTGTTCTGCATTTTTTTGTGTTTACTTTGACCATGGCCTTCCTTGCTCGGGATAGATTACTCTTCTCTAGGCCAGGCCTGTCCAGGCATCACCCACAGCTTCAGCTTGCATCCACCACCGCATCGCCAAGACGTTTGGCCCTTCAATTATTACGACCAGGAAAGGGCAAGCTTGGGAAAAGCCAACTTTTTCAAATCTCAAACCACATATGTCGGGACTAAAATCGGAAATTGTGATCCCAATGAAAGTGGTGACATCCATGGTAAGAGCGAGAAATAGTTTCAATTTACAAAACACGATAAAATAATTTTCTTCTGCTAAAGAAAGACATTTGGGCTACCATGTAGGCCTATTTGCCCATGTAGTTTTGATGATCAGAAGTGTTCACATCCGTGGCTGGAGCTAGAAAAAGTTCCAGATCAAAAATTTGATAAAAACATCTATTTTTTTTTCATTTTTGTCATAGCCACAGACTTTTGGGCGACACTGTAAATTAATAATTTGGTCATTAATTTCCTAAGTGTACCTAACTGTTACATTAGCTCACGTTACGATTTTTTATTTCATTGATGTTCGCGATTTTTTCTTCTTCGAGCTTTTATCATTAATTCCTCGATGCAAAGGCCTCTTTTATCCATTGAGGGAAGATCAATGAGAAAATTTATTTCAATTATGTTCTGAACATAATTCATTTTTGATGATGTTCAGACATTTCTTCATCTTGTTTTTGCGCATTTGCCATCTATTTTAGTTACATGCCCAATTGGCAGATGCAGAGGTGGTTTGGCGATTGAACAACCTCAGTGCTAAAATGCTGTGCATCTACGGATGCGAAACAACTATTGACAATAATTTTATTTTTAAATAGAAGTTTGAAAGGCATATGTAGGTAAGTCTCGATTTAATAGGTAGGTACCATAAAAATTGCATGTAGGCATAATACGAGGGCTGTTTGAAAACATGTTGCTGGATTCCCATCCATCCTGTCAGGTCCTTGAGAAGAACTTATTTTCATCTTGTTATTTGTCCTTTTGAGGCATTTTGAGTAAATTTCTCCTTTTTTTAACATGTTTCGATGTTTTTTTAACGATGAGTTGGCCTGTGAATACATACTGATGCCTCCATTGGTTTTGCCAATGTGGATGGTGGCTTTGAGATACGTGTCATGAAATGCATTCTTGACTATTTTTGCAGTTGGTCGTTGTTGGGTATGAAAACTTGGGAGAAGTTGATTTTCAACACTCACTTGACAGTTTTTTTTTCTCCACAATGTTGCAAGCGACATTTTGACCAGGTGTCACTGGGGGGAATGGAAGACAATTTTGTCCCCCAAATGAACCCTAAAATTTCAAAATTTCTTCATCTTTTAGGGAGCTCTGCTTCTTGGACCATGCTGGGGCACTTCCCCCAGACCCTGATTACTGGGTGCACTGCCCCCGACCCTGACTAGCCCAGACTCCATATCTGGGTTGCGCCCAGACCTCCTGGAATTTCCCGGAAAAACATCACATTTTTGTGATAACCATGTTATTGTCCTTATTTCTCCAATCTGTCCCTTTTTTTAAAAAAATGATTTTGAGTGGGAGGGAACCCCAATTTCGAAGGTGTTTCTCAAAGTGAAACCCTTCTTCATTGACAGATAGGTACCTTAGGTGTACACCTTTCCAGCAGATTGTCATCTCCAATCCTCGGAACATATCATATGTTGCAGGCTGTTTTTGAGAGGTTCTTTTGTTCTCCACTGCCGCTGTGATTGCAGACTCGTCAGATAAGAATTTCCTCGCCTCACAGTTGATTTACCAGCGTGGAAAAGAGGAAATAATCATGGGGGTGCAAACTGCAGGCGTGGCATTGTGCTGCCATGGTCATTCAGAAACTGTGGACATGACAATGTTGACAAGGTGTGGATGGGCATTGTGCTGTTAGGATGCAGTTTATGGTCGTTTCTTCCAAAGTCTCTCAGAAAGGACGTGCATGCAAAACAGACTTGGACCAGAAAACTTTTATGTTTGCACATGTTAGTTAGGTAGGTACCTACCAAGGGTGAAAGAAGAAGTGTGAAAGAGGGAGAGAGAAAACTGAGTCACTTGAGATTAATCTCGAGACAGGCAGGGCATGCTCGACAGTTTTCTCTTCCTCCGTCTCCGCAGCACTTGCATCTTGTTGTTGACTTTCTGTCTTGAGACTTGCAAGTGTTGTCTGAGCAGTCTTTTTCTTTTTCCACCCTTTCTTCAATGGTGCTCTGAAACTGGGTCAGATTTTGCTGGTTGGTAGGTATTTGGATGGGCTTGACTTCAGACTAATGAGAAAAATGGATATGATAATAATATAAAAATTTGTTTAATTTGCAAGGAGAGAACTCCGGCGCAAATTAGCAAAATTGTGGTAACCCCACAGTCAACATGACAAGATGACATGTTTTACAAAAATTACCAAAACAATGAAAAGCCATTAGGGCAGGGGGAGCTTGTTAGAGAACAACTGCATAAGGTTCCGCTTAAAAGTCACAACACTAATATCACGACCCTCACCGAAGACATGTGGAGAGAGAGAATTGCACTCATTGGTTGACCTGACAGCGAAGGAATACAAGCCAACATCCTTCGCAGATTTACCTGCCGTGAGTTTAAATTCGTGATCATGCCTACCCAAATAAGTTGGCGGATACAAAAATTCCTTAAAGTTTGACCATCCCCCCACATTGTTGACGAGCGAAGCGAGTCTACAACGGACAGCAAACCGTAATTTGTGTGCAACGATAACTCAAAAAGTTGTTAACCGATCGCACCCAATTTTTGTGTAGGCGAAGATGTCAATGTGGTGCGTTGCTGTATAGTTTTTGGTCAAAATCGGTGGAAAAATGACAAAATGGCACAACAAAAACAAAATTGCTCTTTCCCCTACCCCACCTCAACAAAACCAGCAAGCGCAACAATGAACAGACACTGCAGGCCGCGAAAACTCCGAACCTCACTCACCGCCTACTCACCGCACCCCCATGCACAATTTGCATCCCAACGCAGACAATGAAGGAGACAAGGCCAAGAGGCGAGCAAAGGAACTGCAACAGTGCAGAGGCAGAGAAGCCAAGCCAGTTGCCTCGCCAAGCTGAGAAGAAACGAACAGGACAACAGGTTGCGTTTTGTTTCAGTCAATGAATGCAGGAATCAGTGATTGATCAGTCAACAACACCACGCAAAAAAGAAAGAAATCCGCACACCAGACACCAGCTGTGTGTGCATGCAGGTGCCTGCTGTGGCGAGTGGTTGCTGTGCAGTGTGGCGGAATGGGGAAACTTTTTTCCTTTTGGGTAAATTTTGCACCTTTGGGGAAGGTCTGGGGAAATCGATAGTTTGGGGAAATTTCGAGTTTTGTCCACCAACAACAGCGCAAATGGATTTTGCAGAAATGCGAAACGGGGATTTTTTCGCTATTCTTGTGTCGTGACGCATTTTGACACGACTGAGCAGCCGATGCTCGAATATTGAACTAATGAATCAAGTTCGGTTTGGAAAGGACAGGATGGAAAGGACAGGATGGGACGCAAACGAGGCCCGCATCCCGCGAAGACACCGAACTCCTCCACCCGCACCCCATGCACAATTTTCGCCACAAAGCTCACAAGAGAAGTGGCTCACCAGAGAAGAGACTCCGAAGGAACAGGACAACAGGTTGCATTATTTTATTCGCCAAACAAAACAACCAGCGAAACATCAGCCATAACGCATCAGCACTCCGGGATTTTCGTGAGTTCAAAATGTGTGCTGCTGTATTGCGGCGTTTAAAGGGGGTGTGCGCTGCGAAAGACATGCAAGTGAATGGCGGACCGCGGTGCGATACCCACAGAAAGTTGAAATTTTTCCTGAGCCAAGCGACGGTTTTTGATGCAGTTTCGCATGGCGCAAAGCTGAAAAATGAGCGCTTCCACACATATGTATGTACATATCCTCGAATAATCATCCCAACCTTTTGTCGGGTGAAACTCTGAAACCATTTGAGGAACAAAAGTGCTCAAGTTTCGGAGAAATAAAATTCCGGGTCCCTGCCAAGAATCCCAAAATCATTGAACTTGAACACCACTCAATAATAATTTTATGACCAGAGACAACATAACATGGCAGCATTGTTTTGTTTTTGAGCGGCGAAAAAGCAGTGCCTCCCTCGGATTTCCAGTGAGGCGCTGCTTCTTGGCCTCTCAGTCATCAAACTCAGCACAACTTGCACAACAATTGCCGCCCACAAACCGCTTGTGCAGCCGTCACTTGTGCAGGAGCAAAAGCGACTGGGACACGACACGAGCAACTGGGACACGCAAAAAAGCTGATCGCTCGTCGACAACAGGAAGCCTGTCTCCTGTTTCCTAGTTTAGGGCTAAGAAAATTCCTGCAAGCCTTGCAACTTTCTTGCGAATCGCCAAAACACACCAGCCTAATTGGTCAAGCATATCTGAAACACTATCGCGAGAAGCAAATCTACAAGTCACAAAACGTGCTGCCTTTCTCTGGATGGTGCTGACAAGACAAGACAGGCTGTAAGGTTGTGACACATAAAAAGTTGACACAAAAAGGTAGTCAGTAACAAGAGCCGCTCATTTTTTTTATTTTTTTTTTTTTTTTTTTTTTTTTGTAGGCAGGTTATCTGCCATGGGCATTGACAGTGCACTTTGCTGTTGCTGTTTTTGATTACTCATTTTTCAGTACCAAATCATTTTCGTTCTTATTTTCTCTTGTGTTGCAGTGAGTCTTTATGATGTGGATGTCAAGATAATCACAGTCGACTTCTCATTGGGTGAACCAATTTACAAAAAAATTGAAGAAGAACTGAATGATTTGAATATTGGAATATTGGGTTGGTTGATTGTTTGATAGATGACTGGTTTTGATCTTATTTACTTATGCATCGGTCTCGTAATCAAGAGGCCGTGAGTTCGAATCCCGGTCAGGTCATATTTTTTTCACTTCCAATACACAGAAGGTTTGCTGAATAAAAATTTATGCGAGTGGAAAATGGGGAAAAAAGGGTTTTAAAAAAATTCCACAACACATTTTCTAGCACCGATCGACAAAATTTTGCTGTTGGTCTGTTGGCAGACAGACAGCACAAGACAGGTAGACGCTAGGTACCAAGTGCCTAGAGAACCCCATTTTCCGAACCCCACTTTGTTCTTCATTTGAGAACCCCATTTTTACACAGGTACTCCTTTATCTCTTTGGCCTACTCCTCTTTTCATTACATGCTCCTAAGCTCTTACTCCTTTTTTACTCCATAACATATTATGTTCATTTTCCTTATGCCCACTGATGTGGCTGATGATGATTGTAGTGAATAATGTTGGAACTGGATACAGCCGTCCAACATATTTCGTTGAACATTCTGAAGAGATGCTGTGGAGTGAAATAAATGTCAATGTTGCTGCCATCACGTTGATGTGCCACATTGTTGTTCCCGGAATGATAAAGAGAAAGAGAGGTGCCATAATCAACATCAGCTCTCTGTTTGCTATCATGCCAGTTGGATTGGCTTTCTCTGTTTATGCTGCATCAAAGGTTGGTCTCTCTGGTTGTTGATTTAGCTTTTACACGTAATAATGTGATTTATTGTTTGGAGCATATGCCATTCATTACTTATACCGGTAGGCCTACCGGTTGCAGTTCGGAATACCTGTCGACATCTGAAAAAGCTGAACTGTACGAGTTTTCAAACGTGCTCAAGTGGCCAAAATAGGATAGGAAGATTAGAACGAGGTAGATAGGTTTGGATAGGTGTGTTAGGATAGGTTGGGTTGGTTCAGGTTAGGTTTAGTCAGCTTTTCGTATATCACAGAGCAATGGTTATAACTCGTTCAGTTCAATGTCGGCAGGTATTCCGAACTGTACCTACCCACTCCAGGCAGAACTCCTGTTCCATCTTATCCGGGGTTTCATTTTGATTCGACAGCGTTTTGGCTTTTGAGTATCTGAGTATTACTCAGACAAGACTCACATCACAAGCAACCAAACCCTCCTACCAGTAAAGGTTTTTTTGTGCTCCACTTTTGACGAATCAAAAGTGGAGGCGAGCGGGTGCCAGCATTTGTGGGCACCGCTCACTGCTTGTAAAGCAGGCACTTTTTTCAATGCTGCAAGTATCGGCTCAGCCCAAATTCCCAGAGCCGGAGAACCGAAAGGTAAATGTTAATTTTGGATAACCAGTCTTTTATGAAATCCAGAACTGACCGTGTTCTCTTCTGACCAGGCAAAACGACATGCCCATCTCACAGTGCACTTAGTTGCCTGCTTGTGGCAGGGGTCTTCATTCCAGGGAACAGGGAAGACCAGAATTCATAATGGACAAAATCTTGTCAGCTGCATGACGAAACAAAACAAAACACCCGAACAGAACCAAATGATTGGAAGAGCCAGCCAAGTACTTGTAACAGGGGGGGGGGGGATCCACACTCCAAAGAGCAGCATAGTCATCCAAGGCCATCCGTTCTTTCATATCCAGGTGGGACCTCTCATGTCAACCACAGAAAATGTTAATAAAAGAAGAGAGAGAAAAAAAAAACAAAATACAAAGTCAACACTGCTCATTCTGTCTAGAGGAGTCACGGGACTGGTGCTCTTGTGAATGCACATGTTTTATCATCTTGGCAGTTGTGTAGGCTCGAAAACAATGCAGGTCACAGTGCACATTTCCTGGAGTACCTGCAGCTGGTGCCGCTACCATGAGTACTGGCTGGAACATGGAAACAAGTAGGCTAGGTTCTGCCTTCCTTATATCACCGGCCGTTTTCCCCAAGGCCGCTCAAACTCAGCCTCAGAATCTAAAATTGACCCCAAAATGCATTTCCGCGACTTCCTTGAGTTTAAGCTGAGGGTGAGTGGCAACTTCCTTTGTCTTGAGGGCCAATTTTGTATCCTAATCAGTTTTGAGTTGATGCTGAGTTTGAGGTTGATTGGAATCAGACTTGTCTTATCACTGCTGTTTTTACTGTTTCCGGCGATTTGTTAAGTTGCCCAGTCTTCAATCATCATAAAAATCACATGGTTTGGCAGGCCGAAATGCTTTCATTCAAGCAACAGCTCGCGTGAGAGTGGTGAAAACCTTTGATTCCTTGGATTTCACACTTTGAATTGTGCAATTTTGTCCCCCTTTGGTGCGAGCATGTGCCACAGGGTGTGCCTGATGAGTTGGCCTTGATTGCTGGTGTTTCATTTTCATTGATTTATTTTTTGCCATTCTTTCCTTACGAATTTCTTTTCTTGAGAGATTTTTTTTTAAATAGGAACTCGCCATAGGTGATATCTTCGAAACTAGGAGAGTTGTAGTTAACAGTACACTCACTTCTCCACTATTTTCTCTCCATTTTACGGGTGAGTTCCACTGGGGGTGCGCCGTGGTTGCAGGTTCACGTCCTACACCCTGTAACGGAGATCGGTCGGCCGTCTGACGACTAACCGATCCTCCCAACCAAGATAACCACAACCTTCTGTTTGTGTTGTCCTTGTGCCGTTTTTTGTGATGTCTCGTCTCATCCCCCTCTTTTGGAGTTGCCAGCAATCGGTCAACCTGGAAGGGGTTATTTGTTGCATGCTTTGTGTTACCACAATACTCCATTTACCGCAGGACCGGCTGCGGCCATGAGTATTGCATGGCGGAAATCAAATCAAATCGATTTTACAGGTGAGTTCCACTGACGTTTAGAGGTCGTCACACTCCTCGTTGACGAAGCGTGAGGAGCCGTGATGCACTCGAAATGTCAGCGGAACTCATGTAATATGGAGAGAAAATCGTTGAGGAATGATTGTGTTTTTGAATCAAGTTTAAAATTTCTTTCAAAATTTGCCAAACTAAGCGACAATTTAACCTGAACCTGAACTGAACTAAAATTTATCGTTAAAAATGTGGTAGGTTAGGTACGTAGGTACAAAGCGTGAAAAGCTGGAACTGAAACAATGAAAACCCAAAAAACCGTTTTCCGAAGTCAGAGGGGAAAACGATTATTTCACAACACTGAGAAAAGGCACATCCTATGCTGTATGATGATGCCAAAGTGAGACAGAATTGCATGGTTCAGAGTGTGGTTATTTTTTATTTTTCTGTAATCGTGCAATCATGTCCCTCTTTACAAGACCACCCTCATTTTTTCTTTCGCTTCCGAGTCCCTGGATCCCACCTTGAAGATGGGAACACAGGCTGTTCTTTTGACCAGGCCAGGCCCTAAATAACAACGAAACCTCATCTGTGTTCATCTCAGTTCGCCCACACATGCCTCAACATAACAATGATGGTCCATGTCATGTTTTTCCATGTCTGCGTATCTCGTTTGTTTTTCTCTATTCACTTTTATGCCCACTCTTAAGTGCCTCATCTTCCTTCTTCCATTTTTATTTATTTATTTCAGTGTTACATTGCTTGCTTGTCGGATAGCCTGTCTGCAGAGCTCAGTTGCTACAACATCACAGTGCAGTGCTTGCTTACCGGTGCAGTCAGAACAAAGCTGGCAGCAGTGAGAGAGGATGATCGTGTGTTGCGTCTATTGAGTCCCATTCCTGAACTCTATGTGAGAAGAAGTCTTGCTACTCTCACCTATTCACAAATGACAACTGGATATTGGTTGCATGGTATCATATACTCTGTCTATGCCAATCTTCCACGTTGGTTCTACTTGTTGACTCACAGACCTGCTTTCGAAAGAGCAAGGAAATACAGATAGAAGCTTGTTGGAGCTTGAATTGATAAGTTTTTACTACGGCTAACTTTCTGACTGGAACCAATCAAGACCATTTTTTCTTTTGACGTAGTCCTAGTTGGCAAGTTCTTGTTGTTGACATGGGTTTGGCTTCGTTCTGTTTCTCTTTCCATTCTTGTACCTAATGATTTCTTGTGCTGAATGAATTTGGATTGTTTGTTGCCCATTTTTGGATTGATTTTATCCCTATACATGGACCTAAGCTCTTCTGCTGACACTCTGGGAAATTGAAATTCACCTTTATTTGAAATTTTTTAGATTTGTTCACTTCCTTCGCACAGCAAAATGCACTATGGAACGGAAAGGCCTATCAGGATAAATTTTTTTTGCCAGAAAGCTGAAAATGTCAGCTAAAAAAGTACGTTCAGCGAATTATACAAAGTGTATATCTTGCCAAGAAAACCAAATCGTTCCTAGATACCAGGCATAAGAGTGCGCAAAATCAGCATCGCTAAAAATTTTCTTGCAGGAAAACTAAAACCCAAGTTCGGAATGCAAAATGCCTGATCGTACTTTTGTTTGGTGTAGGTGTACTTTGGTGAGCCCCATATCAAGTTTGGGTGCTGTAAGTTGTTTACTTTTGTCTGAATAGGAATTCTTGTAGCAGTCCGCTAAATTCAACAAAACAGTCCACCATTCTTGAACCAGACCACCCAGAAGTGTCAAATTTTGCAGAGAAGCTAGTGATTATGGTAGTAAAAAGAGGTTAAAATTTCAGACTCCTATCACCAATACTTTGCGATTTCCAAAAAACCTGATCCTGTCCCCTTAAATCATGACTTCAATTATGCAACGCCTGGCGCCTGCAAATTGTTCACTGTCATTTTGACAGTTTGAACTCTTTCCACCAGTTGCTTTTGTTTTGTCCTTCCATTCTGCGATCAACATGCTGATTTTCACATTTTTATTAGCACGAGCCTCTTTGGCCCATTCAAAATCTTTTTCGAATGTGCCAAAAAAGAGATGCAGAGATATAACATTGTTGCAGGGCAGGTGATGGCATGCCCAACACACAGGCAGTTGCAGACTAATAATGACTGCAGAGCTGATAAATCCGGTGGTGAATAAGGAATTTATCAATTTATAAAATAGCATAGAGAGATGTAGTCATGGGTGGTCCAACCGATATTCTCTCTTCACACGTCATTTGGATTGATGCCTCTGTTACATGTCACTTTTTTCCTGTTCTCATTTTCATTCAAAAATGCAAAATAGGACCAGGTTGAAAATGGTAGGAAGAAAGGAAGGAAAGTTATTTTAGGATGACAACATTATCTTGATCTAATTTGCAAGACTTCTCTCTGTGATGTGATGTGATCAGTGATGTGATTCCAGGGTGTTAGTTATGCAGTTTGACTCTGCACTACACTGCTGAACGAACTTAGATCAGAGTAGGCCAAGGGCATTTGGATTGAAGTGGATGGAGACATAGGCCTAGATGGAGACATACAAGAAGAAGCGAACGCTCTCGTCTCGTCTCGTTTACTCTCGTCCGATTGTTGCTTGAGTGAAACGAAAGGACAACCAAAATAGAACCAGGAAGATCATTGAAGTAACTTGCAAGATAACAAACCACTCTAACTGTAAATTGTCTGGTAAGTTATGCCTGTCTCTTTACTTTGGTCAGTTATTTCTTTTGTTTTGTCTATGTCTTCCTGGACAAGTTTAGTACTGCCATTGTATATTCTTGCTCTAAGCTTGAGCAAAAAAATGAGTCATTGCATACATTTGCTCTTTTTCACATCTTGAGATTCAACAGTACCAAAATGCTTTGCTTTGTTTGTATAATGCTATTTTAATTTTTTTTTTTTACATTGGGATTCAATTTTTCTTATCATCATACACCTGTGAATGCTGTGCAGCTGTGGCAGGGTGACTTCTTGATAATGGAGTGTTATTGTGGTCGGTTTAGCTGGCATTTTGGAGTACTGCCATTCTCCTTGTCACAGCAACTGCTCCAGCATCCACACAATTCCAGGCCGAAGCCGTAACCGTCTGCACCACCCTGTGCAGGCTCTGTGTTGCCATGGTCACCAGGAAGTAGGTACAATTGATGGGTGAAGTGTGGGACAGGCAAGATAAGCAGGTTCAGCATTTCAGTCAGTTCCGTGAAGTGTGGCTTCTCTGTTTTGTTACCTGCCAAACCTCTCTCTCTTGGACCTGGAGCTAGGTGTTCTTCAACATGTGCAGTGTGATAATGCACATGGTCTAACATCCCAATCGAAGGAGATGATTCACTTGGCCACTACTAAGCCCCCAGCAGCACGACCAGAGGTACAAGAATAGTCTCCCATCCAAGAACTGTTCTGGACCAACATTGCTTAACTTTGGAGTTATGGCAAGAACCAATGCAAGCCACGCATATGTGCTGCTGTGTACCAGTGGTACTGCTGGCTCAATTGTAATGCTTGTTTGCATATTTTTTTTTTTTTTTGATTGTTTGTGATGGTTGATTTAAAATCATCCATCATTCACTCATTAAAAAAATCAAAATATTTGATCAAAGCTCAGCTGATGATGCCTGACTGGTTCTGGTACATTGAAGTGGTCGTTAGATCGTTCAAAGGATGAAATGTTGCAAGTCTTTGAACTTTACATGCTGAAACATGTTGACAAGGCACACCTCCATTGAACTCTCTAATGAAAATCAAATGCAAACACTGCATTCTATAACAAGGTGTGGAAACTTGGAGATTGCATGATTGCATTGACTAACTTGACGCTATTTTGATCTCCGTTTTTAATTGTTGAGGTGTGACGTTTCGAGGATATCGCACCCTCGTTGACGAACGACGTTAAAAACGGAGATTAAAATAGCGTCAAGTTCGTGATTTAGGTATCCATTCTGTTACTGCATTCTATACTTTTTGCAAGCATGGGATATTGGTAGCCACATCTTTTTAAGGGGGGAGGGGGGCATAAAAAACAAAATGTTTGTTTCTCATCTGAATGAGCTTATTTTTGGTACACAGGTCGGGAGGTCTGTAAAGTTTGAGAGTACTCACACAAAATTTCAATGCCCTAGGCCATGCCAGCTGGTTCAGATTTGGGAGCCATGTATCTGAAAAATGCTAGCGTAACTTCAAAGCAATTTCCGCTGGTCGGAGCGGTCATTTTTCACACTTTGTTCGTGCAAGGGGGTCGAAATTGACCGAACAATTGCATGACAGAGCCAGTTTTTTTATATCTTTACCATTAAGGGGGGTGTTTCACAGCAGAAATATGCTTTGTACAAGAATGTGAGAGGCAAATTTTAAAGAAGCGATTAAAAAAGTGGCAAGGCTCCAAATCACAAAAGTCTGTCATGCACTTAAAACCTTCCAGAGTGATAATCTTCAACTTTCTAGAGCAAGAATTGCTGGAGATATTCTGCCGGGAATGGACATTTTTTTAATTTTTTGCCGGATTTTTATGCAAAAAATGGTTTTACGTAAAACAATGTTTGAAACTTGCAATAGATAAACGGCAGTTGCGGAAAACGGATCCACTATTATCGGCCACTAATTAAGATTCTGGAAGCGTGACGCCAAGCAGTCATGATTGCTGACCGCATCTGACGGCAATGCTGGATGGAAACCAAGCATGCTCGATTGGGCCAACTTGGGAATTTGGAAAAATGCGCGTAGCAGAAGAACAAATGCAGAAGAAGAATGCGCGGAGCAGAAGAACAAAACCGATATTTCAAAGCAAGGAAAGCAGGAAGGCCTCGGTAGCGCGGTGGTACCGTCGGCGACTCTCGGGAGTCGTGCGGGAGGTCCCGGGTTCGATTCCAGGGAAACGCGAAGTTTTTCAGAGAGAAAAGGCGACAAATCAATAAATCTGGACGAAACATTTGAAATGAAATTTTGTCACCTTCCACGAAAAATCATCCAGCAGCCAGCAACATTTTCTTCGGCCGAAAATCATGTGAGAACGAAACAAAATCAATTTCGACGATCAGTTTTCCACAGTTTGTGGCAAAAAACGCATTTCGGAAGAATTTTTCGATAGAAAATGGGCAGGAAAAACATATCTTTTTTTCGGCCTTTGATACGAAATTGAGGAAACGGAAGTGGTCCAAATGTTTCGTGTCGGAATGATGCCTTGACAGCTGGGAAGACAGGATGATGCCTTGATTGCTGGGAAAAGAGGTTGATATTTTATTGACAGGTTGGGGGTATGATCGGTTATAGTTTTGGTCAGAAAAGATTGGGTTGGCGAGTTTGGCACCATTCTGAACCGCCATCAGTTTGTTTCCCCGAGCAGATGAAATTCGCCATCGAAACAGTTCTCTGCTGGCAGTCGCCGAGTTCACACAAGGATTCGAGATTCGCTGCGGAAGCATCTTTCTCAGGAGCAGCATGCCAGATGCGCAATTGAAAAAAAAATAATTTTTGCTGTTCGGTATTCCCCACACATTTGGAGGCACCCAATTTCGCAGACATATTTTGTTTTTGTCGCCTGGCAGTTCGATTGGCACGGTCATCGTGAAATGACAGGTTTTCGCAGGAGGGTACTCATGGTTCCAACTGAGGAAGGCAGCTCTCCAACAGGACCACGCAAAAAACATGGGGAAGACAGCAAGAATTGTTTCTCTTTGGTTTTTGCGATCTCATGACTCATGAGATCTCCTGCTCATGAGTCATGAGATCGCAAAAACCAAAGAGAAACAGTTCTTGCTGTCTTCCCCATGTTTTTTGCGTGGTCCTGTTGGCGAGCTGCCTTCCTCAGTTGGAACTCCAACTGTGACCGACGGAAATGAAAAATTCTGCCGCCGCCTGGACTCGAACCCACCACACTTTCGGGGTTCCCATCATGTGACTTTTGCACAACCAACTGAGCCAACCTGGCAACACGAACCCCGCCTCCTAAAATTGCTCCTTTTACACGTAAAAGGGTAGTTTGAACTGTCTCTGCTGCCATCTCTCGGGATCCTGCACAAGTTTTAATGAGAATCGAAGTGCATGGTGAAAATGAAAAACTGCTTCGGCCGCATTCCCCATTGCAGCTTACCCTCGCCCTCAGGTCAGGCCGTCCAGAGCTCCTTCAAAGATCCCTGCTGAGGTGCAACTCAAGATTTGTGTTGCGAAATTTTCTTGCACAACGCTCATTAATTTTCCTTTGTTGCGAAAGATACCTACATCCGTGTGTTGAAATAGTTGTTGAGTTGGACCTGGGGGTGAGTTACAATGGGAAATTTCGACCGAAACGGTTGTCTCTTCGTCTCTTTTGTTTTTGCGATCTCTTCTGGGGCATTCTTTACGGAAGGAACTTGGCACCGACCCAGATGCACATTTTTTTTCCCAATCCAC
>JASGXE010007135.1:0-28905 GCA_030068105.1 Sinentomon sp. SZTP_YWyxl
AGGATGGCCTAAAACATGCTTGTGAAGAACTTACAGGAAACGAGAGGATGACCTAAATTATGCTTGTGAAGAACTTGCAGGAAACAAGAGGATGACCTAAAATATGCTTGTGAAGAACTTGCAGAAAACAGGTGGATGACCGAAAACATACTTGTGAAGAACTTGCAGGAAACAAGAGGATGACCTAAAACATGCTTGTGAAGAACTTGTAGGAAACGAGAGGATGACCTGAAACATACTTATGAAGTTTCAAAATGAAAATCAAAACATACTTATGAAGAACTTACAGGAAACAAGAGGATGACCTAAGACACGCTTGTGAAGAACTTGCAGGAAACAAGAGGATGACCTAAAACATGCTTGTGAAGAACTTGCAGAAAACAGGTGGATGACCGAAAACATACTTGTGAAGAACTTGCAGGAAACAAGAGGATGACCTAAAACATGCTTGTGAAGAACTTGCAGAAAACAGGTGGATGACCGAAAACATACTTGTGAAGAACTTGCAGGAAACCAGAGGATGACCTGAAACAAGCTTGTGAAGACCTTGCAGGAAACAAGAGGATGACCTAAAACATGCTTGTGAAGAACTTGCAGGAAACAAGAGGATGACCTAAAACATTCTTGTAAAGAACTTGCAGGAAACAAGAGGATGGCCTAAAACAAGCTTGTGAAGATCTTGCAGGAAACGAGAAGTTAAGTCCATATTTCCCATAGCAATAATTTTTAACTTTGGAAAAGTACGAATATCCTCATCTCTGCATGTTTTCACAAAAAGTTTCTTTTGATTTAACAGGGAAATTAATTTCAAACCTAGGCCGTTGGTTGACGTTTGTTTTTGGTTTCTGCTATATCACTGATATGGAGGTACTACGCTGCTGGTAAGTATGTCAGTTTTCCTGATATTTCCCGAAAATGGTATCGTTTTTCCTTGCGCTTCCTCAAACATACGAGTAGCATAAGTCTTTTAAACGCTTTGAATTAATTACACAAGTACGAAGGTTGTTCAAGTCCCGCCTGGCTTTGGCAAGTAATCGATGGAGTTTTGGGCTGAAATTTGGTGGACCGTCTACACCTTCTATAATCAGCTTCCTGCCAAATTGGCACCTTTCTGCCATCTCTGGATCGGCTTCACCAGTTCTTTTTAGATGAAGCCCTCATGAGGCATCGAAAAACCACTGGGTCACTGCTGTGATCAGCTCCATGGCATTTTGAAGGTGCCCCCAATGGTTTTCATTAGCCAAGGTTGGAAAAGGAAGGTATTGCACTGGTGCCAGTGCGCAAAAAAAAGGATGATTGGGCAGTATTTTGATGCTGAGGTCAAGACATGCTTCAACCCCAACCTTGTTTTTCAAAGCAAGGGCCACGTTTTTCCGGATAAGGGTGTCTTTTGGGGCCTTCCTTCACTTTTGCAAGTCATTTCCTATCTCACTTTATGGACCAGGAATTCTTGATGTTGGCTGTTGCCAGTTTTCCCATCGTTTGTGACATCCCCCAGAATAATCCCCTCCGAACCCCAAAAAGTTACCCCCATCCCCTCCCAAGGACGTTTGGGCACATCCATACATTTCAGTTGATGCATTCACTATGGAATATGATCACACAACCTCTGGCTGTATGGCCATCATGCTTTCTTTAATTTCATTGGCCTCTGTGGGTGATAAATCATACCAGACTGAGATGATCCATCTGGCACAAATTCAGTCAGACTGTCAGATAACGGAGTAGGACATATTAAATCAACAACAGAAAATAAACTATGCACAACACGGAACTGAAATTTTGCCTAGAACCTAATGAAAGACCAATGTCAAAGTGTGCAAGAAAGGAAAAGGATCGGACTAGCGCAACAGGCCAAAGCCAGGTGGGACTTGAACAGCCCACGTAGAAATACATGGAATGTCATTAACTGGAAATAGGTTATTTCCCATTTGCAAATTGATCGTTTGAGGAGAAATTGATTGGTTCTGAAGGAGCTAATTTTGTGTAAAATAAAAAGCTTTTACGTAAAACGAAAATGTTTATAGAAAGCTCAGAAGAACAGACTGAAGCCCTTGGGTAAGCGCAAGAACATGATTTTCGTCTTCATTTTTTGGAACAACGATTAGATTAAAACGAACAAAATATGTATAGTGCGGGACAATCAGACAAATATAATTTGGTTGCAGTTCGGAATACCATCGACATTTCAAAAATGCTGGTCTGAACAAGTTTGCACACACTCTTAAGTCGCCTAAATAGGATAGGAAGACCAGGTTAGGTTAGGCTATGTGGTTTTGGTTGGGTAAGTTTCAGCATATCACAGAGCAAGGGTGCCAACTCGTCCAGTCAATTGTCGCAGGTACGAATATTCCGAACTACCTATTTTTTACTCGCGTTTCATCATTAACCTTGCATGATGTGGGGATTGTCATTGTTCTTTCTCCAGTTCGAGTTTACCCATTTCATTCCCACCAGATTATATCCAAACCGATGTTTTCTTGCTCACGTGTTACAAAATGTGTATTTTCCACACCTAGTAAAATAAGTACCCACAGTCGGCAATCGGGGGAAATGACAGGGTTCATAGGGCTACCCTGAAAGTACAGAAAGCACCGAAAACACCCCGATTTTAAAAAAATTCCTCACAGAACACCGAAAAGTTCCAATATTGGGAAAATTTGGATCATATGCCCTGAAGAAATATGAAAGTTTCTCACATTTACTGCACAAAAAGTCCAATGTTCTAATTACAAAATGCACAGATTCCTTTATAATCCTTTACAAATTGTTTACAAATTGAAGCAATCTGCTATTTTCATTGCTGACAGCCCTTGACCTTTACGAATTCATTGTAGGAGATGTGGGCATTTACCAAGCAAGCACTCAGTAAGAGTTCTAATGCGACTTTTTGGAACCACCAAATAGTTTTGATCAATGGAGTTAGGTAGCTGGCATACTGGTCAATCACACAAATCCCCATTTTCCCACGATTTGTAGTCGATAATCATCCTTGGTTTTAAGATGGGATCCCTATTTTTGTTAACAGCCCCTTTTTAATTTTCAGCATGTGGGCTGAAAATCCAGGTTTAAAATGAAAAATGTCGTCATCTCCATTTGCTCCGTCACTGCTTTTTCCTCTTTTTCCCAATCACTTTCATCTTCAGAATCCACTTTGATGTCATCGACATCTTCGATGACATCGCTGTCACCTTCATTGTTTGATGCTACTGCACTACCCACAAGACCAGGTCCAGATATTCAGGCCATTTTCAAATTCAGAAAACTGTACAGCACAAAAGCTTTCGCATACCAATCTGTTTTTTATCTTTAACAAAAACACCTTCTGGAATGGAGAAATTGTTTGTGCAGGGGCACGGTCCTGCATGGCACCTGAGGAACAATTTGTGCCAAATTTGGAGGATGGTTTGAAACAACAAAGGTTGATGGTGAATGAAATGGTTCTGATGTGGTTTTGTTTCCATTCTAGGCCTCTTGTGTACTTTTGCCACTTTTCTCAATTCCTGGTCTCGTGTTCAAAAAAGTTCCTTCACTTTTTTCAATGTTCTCGTGCAGTGGGGGCCATGTTGATAGTGAGTCCATTCCAGAAGAGTGACCACTTTGCATTCCTGATCCATTTGTTCAAAATAATGGGTCAAATGACTAGACAGCAGGGTCTCGGGGACCATAAAGTTAGATAATGAGCCTCAATCTCGCAAGGCTGCACTAGAAGCTGCATGTCCACAAGGTTCCCTGAAACCCCTTCTCTTAACATGAGATCAGCGCAAACTTTGGGTGTGCTAATCTTGTGTCCATATCACTAACATTTGTTGTGATATGTCAATTTCATTGTCATTTCAATTTATTGTGATGTCAGGAGAAGCAAGAGAAATTGGCTGCTGATAAGGTCCTGTTGATAAAGAATTTTTTTCAGGGTGGAAATTGTTGGGAAGGATTTATGCAGATATGCCGCAAAATTGGTTTTTCAGAATGGAAAGCATTCATAAAGCCCTCCTTTCCCTCAATGTCGGAAGCATGTAATCCTTAAACATGGCGAAAACACTGGATTTCCTGTTGAGCCATTCTCTATAGAGCAGGCGGCGGCTCTCTGAACTTTTTCGAATACCCCATTGTGACAAATTTGGTATGCGTCCCAAATTGAGCTGGCATATACTCAAGAATGGGGAGAAAGGTCGCCATGACAGCCTGGGAGAGATTTCTGCAAAGGATACCAAAAGCAGACGACGCTTTATTCATTTTGGCATTCATGTGATAAGTCCACTCTAGATTCCAGAAAGAACCATACCGACGTACTTTAATGAGGAGTCATTCTGTTATGGAAATCCCAGAGATTGAACAGCATCGGGTGGCGGCGCTAGTTGATTAAAAGGCCCTGACAAAAGAATTTGCCATGCACAGTAATTGGCAGTGTTAATTTTCATCTCCCAACTGGCACACCAGTTCTCAATCATGCTCAGATCACATTCAAGAAGTGCAGAAGCCTCTAAACGGGAAATTCGGGTGTAGATTATGATATCATCAGCAAACAAATGCATCGAACAGTGTTATTCAACAAACGCATCGAACAAACAAACGCATCGAACAGTAATTATCGCCATTACAAATAATTACATACAGGGTGCTCCTTAATTACTGGGAACAACCGACAGCACGTGCAACGTCCAGCACAGGTTTAAACTTTCTTTTTTTTTTTTGGGTTTTCATGAAGTGAAGAACAAATTGTAGAAAAAGCACATCAAAGCCTCATAGATGAGTGCTGTTTGACAGGCTAATGCCAGTTTTAATGCGCTTTCGCAAAAATCAACAAAAAGCATCAAGGAATTTGATAACAGAGTTGTATTTGACAACAATTTCAAGAATAAATGTGTTTTCAAGTGACAAGAAAATAAAAAGTCGAAAAACAAATACAAATAACTTGGGACTACTTTCCAGCGGATGAAAATTTGAGGTGGTTGTAAGGCAGTTCAACTCAGCTGTCTGCAAGGTGAAGAGGCAGGCGGGGAGAACGTTTTGAGCTGCTGAAGCAGCAAGGAGTCCGCTTTGAGCAGCCGGAATGGCTGGAGTTCGCCTTGAACATCGGCGGAGTTCGATTGAACAGGGGATGAACGCCGTCTTGAGCTGTTTGAAGAGGCCGTTTTCTGCTTTGGGATATGGCAGAGCAGGCTGTCTGCTTGCTGTCTTCAATCTTGTGGTTTTGGGCTCCACCTGAGTTTGAGCAGAATAAGAGCTTTGAAGGCGGAAAGTCCATTTGGACACTGAGCTCTTGGTCAACGAAAAAGCCAAACTTTCAATCTGATCCTGCCGAAAAACGTGCGATAAAAAGACTTGACATTGTTCATTTTGGAAAACCTATTTCCTCGAAATCCTTGAATGTTGCGTATCTGTTCGCCATCGATGTTTAAAAACTCGCTAGTTTGCAAGATAAATGGACGCGAGTTCCAGTATTAGCCATAGAACGTCGAACAGTTGCGACATCGTAAAAAAGTGCAGTGCCGATCGAAAGTTCAAAATTGAAGAACATAAGTTCTGCGCACAGTCGAGTGAAAACTGTCGATGCCGAAATGTCTGTGCAGATCCAGACATGCTGACAATGATGATAATGATGACACACTTTGATAATGTCAGAGGGCTGCCAGGAACGCCTCTGCTGACACACTCCAAACTTGTCCACGACAAACTCAGATGGTGATACAGATATGCTCAGTGCTTAAATTGAGGGGGAACGCAGGGGGGCGACGCCCCCTAGTGATTTCCCAGGGAGAGCGTCGCCCCCCAAGACAGAGAAGTCGTGGTTCCCCCAAACTGTCCAATTTGTCTTCTTAACAATGCTAATTTTGAGGAATCAGGGCCTTTTCAGATGGTCAATATGGCTTTGTAAAAGTCATTCAATCTTGAGTTCACAGCTTTTTGCAGAGATGCACACAATCAAAAAACGCTTTCTGTTTATTTTGGCTTACAAGGTGGAGACCAAAAATGTTTCCGCAATCTGGCCGAATTTCAATTTTAGCAAAAAGGGTCTCCAAAACAGCAAAAAAGTCAGCCATTCTGAGCAACCTGGCTCAGCCCAAAATTGCCAAAATCAGGCCCAAAATGCATGCTGAAATTGCAAAAGTTCTCACACCTTTGTGGGACTCCGTCCCCCAGACCCCCTGCCAGGGGCTTTGCCCCTTGGTACCCCGCTGGGGCGCTGCCCCAGACCCCGTACCTGGGGGACTCTGTCCCCCAGACATCCTGCCAGGGGCTCCGCCCCTTGGAACCCAGCTCTGCTGGTCATCAAGGACGTCATTCCCTCTCCCTTGCCACATTCTCCCTTCCCTTGCGCTGCAGGCGAGTTCGCTCCCCAGTTCATCGCGCTTGAGCCGCGTGGCTTCAAGGAGTTGTAGGGCGCGAAAGTGCGAATGGCCCGATATGCCATATTTACTAATCGTATTTCTGTTCGCCCTCGTTTGTCACGGTAACCTTCCATCGATGGATGTTGGTATTTGTAGTTTTTGGTGGTAAATTGGGTGGAATATTGCTGTATAATATCGTTCATTGGCTCTCGTCCTGAGAACTTCACTTCTTCTTCCTTTCACACCAAACATGTGCTCCGACTGATTTGGCATTGGTGTGGACCCTTAGTGTACCAAAAGCCTAGTGTGACCCAACGAGACCTTTTGTGAGATATTCCCGTGTATCACGATTCTTTCTATTCTTACACACGTGTTCCTCATGTCCGTAGGGATCAAACTTGTTCAGTGACAAAATTCGCTCCGACCCCCCATTTAGGAGATATACCCCCTCAAAGTTCCCAAGTTGAGCTCTTTTTGGGTGCCTGTGGGGGTTGATTTATTTGTTGAAGAGCTCTCGTGTTTCGTAAGCGTGCTCCCTAAAACAAACTGTAGAGAAAACATCCAGGGACAAAATGCGCTGCCACACCCCATTTCGGAGATATGACCACCCAAAAAAATCTTAATGGGAGCCCCTTTTGGGTGCCTATGTTGGGGGTTGATGCGTCGCTAAGTGCTGATTTTTGGAGAGCATGTTCCCCAAGGTCGCTTTCTTTTGACTACTGGAATAAAATAACATTTTTATTTCCAGGAATCTTTGAGTAAACATGATTTTCCAGGCCGATTTTCCTGCTTGTCTCCTTTTATCAAATCACTTACTCCTCTGAAAAAATCTTCATCCCTAAATCCCTTTTATTCCAAAATCCTTTCACCAGCATCAACCAACACCTGTATTTTCCATTCGTTTTTCAAATTCCTTTCGAATCCATTCATCACTTAGCGGATCGAAATGAATTGAAGGTTTCTTCACAAATTTGAAATGTTCGTTTTCTTGTTTATGTATTTTCTTTTAGCCGCCGTGTTTTTAGAAGGATGTGGGGTTGGTCGCATTCAGGAAGGCTCAAGCGAATGATCGGTGGAGCAAATTGGAGAAAGGGATGGCATTCTGTATTCACTTGGAGCACTATCTGCCTCTTCGTGCTGCGTTTTCTTGTCTTCATCATCTTCATTGGGACCTATTTTCAATATCTGCAGATCATCTTACTTGCTGAAGCTTATCACCTGTCTCAATTCCTCGGAAAATCTGGCAATAAGACACTTCAAAACCGACTCAGGACTTTGCTGCTGGCAATCCACCGTCCTGGCGCATTGATTAACCCAGCCAGAAGTGAACGGTCCACAGCGATTTTGTTGATGTTAGGACGAAATTTCTGGAAACTCGATAACGGTAAGGTCTCTGAAATTGGGAAGAAAATCGGGATGCTGAATTTGGCTGACTTAAAAGTCCATCTAGATTCATTTATTGATCTTCCGTTTGCCAAGTCCATTCTTCGTTCTGGTCTGTTCAAGGGAATCAGCGCTGAAAATTTGGAAAAAGCACTTCTGGAATACAGCGTTAATGGGATTCCAGGCATATTCGATGGTGAGTTTAAACTAACAGACGCTGAGACCAAATTTATATTTGAAATGGGCACACTCATCTCCACCTATCTCCTTTCCCACAAACCCCAACTTCCGTAACTTGGCGAGATCGTTGTACACAAGGTGGAGGTGTTTTTATCTGGAGCAGAACAGGTATAGCCGATTCAAATTTATTATTATTTTTTTTATCAAGGTCTCAGATCCAGCTGAACGTCATATTCGTTATCAGATTCAAAGTAAAAAGACAAAAACAAAACAAAACAATAAACATGAAGGCAAGAGACAACAATCATGACCATCAAGGAGAAAAAAACCATCGGCGTTTGGAGAAAAAGCAAACAAACAGTAATGATGGCGGCTAATTCCGACTAAGACTGGACTTCAACGGCTGAATCTCAGCAGATGACGAAGGGAGGGAGAGAGAGTTCGAGGGAAGAAACCTCTGAAGGGGGCTGAGCATACACGCCATATTTCTGGATTTCCAAAAAGCGTTTGATTTGGTTCCACATGGTCAACTCTTAAATAAGATGAAGTTAATATGGTTTCCTCCATTTATCCTGAAGTTGACAGCTGCTTTTTTAACTGATCGAACTCAAATGGTGTCAGCCCTTTTTATTATTTTATTGACAAATACTGTCACAAATGAACTGGTGACAGAACACAAATACATAGAGACATTCGTACCAGTACCTAACGGTCTTGTCAAAGCATCAAAAGAACAAAAAAAAAACGACGTGACGAAAAACACAACACAAAAAACATCGCAGCAAAACACAAATCAGCTCATTGGTATAATTATAAAAAGAAGAGAAAAACTCATGTCTGAGGTGCGACTCCGAGGGACTTGCGTGCATGCGTTATAAATTTTGAACTCGAGGGAAGGCTATTCCAGTCCCTGATGGTTTTAGGGAAAAAGGAATTGAAGATCGCATTACTTTTAAAAATTGGCGTTGAAACAGCAAGGCCATTATCTGTTCTGCGCTGAGTTGGTTTGATAGAATAATTGCTCGGCAAACTGAAATTAAGGGATTGGGAAAGAATGTCGCAGAATAAATTCAGTCTATGCACTTTCCGCCTGGTTGCCAGTGGATCAAGACCTATATCATGCAGAAGTTTAGTGACGCTGACATCACGGGAGAAGCGACCTGTAATCATACGAGCCTCTCTCCTCTGAATAACTTGAAGTTTGGAAATGAGCTCCTGGCTAGATGGATCCCAGACAGCTCCAGCATATTCGAGGATTGGTAAGACAAGGGACAAATGGTAAGACAAGGGACAAATAAAGACAAGGGACAAATAAACATCTTGCGCCTACATCTGATGAATCTCCCGTCACTTCTGGGGTCCCCCAGGGGAGTGTGATTGGCCCACTTTTGTTTCTAATATACATTAACGACATAGGTGAAAACTTAAATTCTAGTATTCGATTATTTGCGGACGATGTCGTCATTTTCAGAGTCGTGAAATCCCCTGACGACACCTCGATCTGCAGTCTGACCTCAACCAGGTTTCAGTGTGGTGTGACGCCTGGGGCATGCGCATTAACCCCGCAAAAACTAAAGCCATGGAATTTTGCAACCGCTCAGTGACTCCTCGGAGAGAACTAACATATGTCATAAAGGACCAGGCCATCGAAAATGTCAAGGTTTTCAAATATCTTGGTGTGTTTATATCTCATGACCTAACCTGGAAATATCACATTAACTTTACCTGTATGAAAGCAAATCGCACTCTCTCTTTTGTTAGGAGAAGCATGCGTTACTCTTCCCAAGAGGCTAAGTTAAAAACTTATTTGTCCCTTGTCCTACCAATCGTTGAATATGCTGGGGCTGTTTGGGATCCTTTGAGTCAGGAGCTGATCTCCAAACTTCAGATGGTACAGCGTAGAGCGGCTCGTATTATAACAGGTTGCTTTTCCCGTAACGTTAGCGTAACCAAACTTTTACAACAACTAAATCTTGATCCGCTGTCAAGCAGGCGGAGGGTGCATAGATTAAACCTATTCTGCGACATTATCACTCACTCCACGAATTTCACGAATTTTAGTTTGCCGAACTGTTATTCCATCAAGCCCAACCAACGCAGAACAGATAATGGTTATGGTATTTCAGCTCCAATTTCTAAAACTAATGTGGCTTTCAATTCCTATTTTCCGAAAACTATCAGAGAATGGAATGGTCTTCCTTCCAGTTCATCGTACATTTGCCGCGCACGCAAGTCCCTAGGCGTCACAACCCACCCATGACCTTTCGTTTCGTATAATTGATCAGTTTGTTGCATTTGATGATGGTTTTTTCTTTCTGAATTTTTCTCATGCACGCAATTGACGTTTGTGTACTCGTAGATAAGTTTTCCTTTCCCTGCATTGAGCTTGTGTTTGTCCTTCCTGTCGCCATTTCATTTGCGGCAGTATTTGTCTTTAAGATAATAAAGTGCTGGTGCTAAGTGCTGGGTAAACTTAATGCATGGGGATTCAATGTGTCACCCATGAACGGAGCGCCTTGTTTATACACGAAGACTAAAATCAGATGGGAGACTGACTACACTTTTGCCAAAGACGATGGACTCCAAGAGTCGAAGCGAACGCTCTCGGTGCCTTTGAACAAGGTGGGTAAGCCAAGGGCATCCAAGAGCCAGAAACTGAAGTCGAACTGGATAAAACGCACAGAGTAGCCACTCATGCAATGACAAATGAGAAGTGAGGAAGGGATCCCAAACCTCCAATATATGGAGCCATTCAGAATAGCCGGGCCATAGGAGAGTTTTTCAGACTTTTGAAGGCACGGGGCAATGTAATTCCCCATTTCACATGCGCCGCACAACACATTACACGAAGGAATGCATTTAACGGCGCTTACTAGATGGGGAATAACATTGCCCCGTGCTTCAAAAGTCTGACAAAAATCTCCTATGGCCCGAGTATTTAGAATGGCTGTGTATCCCCTGACGTGTCCAGCAAATTCATTTGCTGTGACGTATTGCTAAAAATGGCAAATCGGTAAAAATTATCTCAGCCCACTGCTCTCCGACAAAAAACTTTGATCTTTTTGACAATATCCTGAAATGAGCAAACTAATGATGACTGTGATAACTGTGTTACTTCGAATAAAAAATGAGATGGTTCTCATGGGTGGTGACTTTAATTTCTCTCCACTTGATTGGTTTCCCCCCTTTCCCCACCACAAAACCAACGGAAGGTTTCAGAAATTGTTGCCTTGTTTTTGACCAGCTCGTGAGGTCGCCAGTCCGCGACTTGCCCATTACTGATTGTCCTTGATGTGCCATCGACACGCCATCAAAATACGCTTTAGTGATCACCGGATTGTGGCATTTAGGTGCCATTTATTAGTTCAGGTAATGCCATTCTTCTCGCGAAAAATCTGGTGCTAAGCATTTCACCGATTTCAGCGATTTCGCCCACCCGGAATCATTACATGTTGACAGGCTTGGCTTTATATCTTACTTTTCCAACCAGCTGTATATGTGATTGGCTTGCATACGTGACATATTGTCTGAAGGCTTGGAGGCCTTCGTCCCATCCAAGGTCCACAAAAATTCAAGTAATCCTCCCTGGCACAGCAATTAAATTAAGTTTCTCAGGCGGCAATATAGGTCTGACCACAAATGTTGTGATTACTCACATGCACACGTTGAAGACTTCAGACATCTGAGAACCCAGCTTTAGCGGCAAACGTTCAACTGGATACACCCCGAGTGATCTTCCTGCCTGAGGAACGCATGCATAATTCAAAGAAATTCTTCATCAGCTTTAAATTAAAGATCAAAGGTTCACATTTTCCATCCCATCTCTCAAATTTGTTCCGATTCCTAAGAAAGGCTGTGGCTCAAATCCACTGAATTATAGACCAAATTCTCTCATTTGAAGTGCCTCTAAAATTTTTGAAAAATTGTTGTGCTTCGCACTTTCAGATTTTGCGGTTTTGAAGGGAATTGTTCATCCCTTCCAGCACGGGTTTCAGAACAAAAAGTCATGTGAAACTCAACTAATTGGGTTTGTTCATGAGATTTCGCTAAGTTTGGAGAAGAGAGAGCAGGTAGATGCTGTTTTCATTGATTTTGAGAAAGCGTTCGACAAGGTCAATCATCAGCTGCTGTTGGGAAGCTTTCTGCAGCTGATTTTCCAGTTCCCCTGATCTCACTTCTGGAATCATATCTGTCCAACAGAAGAGCATTTGTTTTGGTGGGAGGATGTTTGTCTGACGAAGAGCTGATTTTATCCTCAGGAGTTCCACAAGGAAGCTCACTGGGCCACTGCTTTTCTTATTTTATATCAATGATATTTTGATGACCTGTGCTGTTAAGTTTTCTACTGCTTGGCTTTTTACGGATGATCTAGTTATTTATTGTACTTTTGTTGTTCCTGAGTCCCAAGACATTTTGCAATCTGACCTCAGTAAATTCAGACCTGGTGCCGGAAGTGGAAGATGAAAATAAATGTCGGGAAGTGCGCTTTTATAACACTCCTTAGGTCCGTCAGGTCTGGCATACAAATGCTTAGACGAACTTATTCGCTGGGCGGGACACTCATCTGTAATGTGTCCTCCTTCAAATTTGCACTTTGAACTGATGTGAGCATATCAGTTCAGTTGTTAACAAGGCCAAAGCTGCTTTGGGAGTAATCCGGCGCAATCTGTCTCACGCAGAAAAAGTATCAAGTTGATGGCGTACAAAACGTCTGTTCTGCCCATTCTGGAATATGGGTGCTGTGCCTGGGATCCCTTTCTTGTGAGTAACATTGACGCTCTTGAAAAGGTGCAGAGAAGTGCGGCCCGGTTCATCACGAATGATTACGGCTACACATCCAGTGTAACGGCTATGCTTAGTGAGCTCGGCCTCTCACCTCTGTTTGTTAGAAGGTGGAGAGACGCCTTTACACTTTGAAGAAAATCCTCAGGGGTTCCCTGCTCATCCCTCTTTCAGATGAAATTCGAGCAAGCCAGTTCAATAGCAGTCGCTCCCACACCAACAAATTTTTGGTTCCCACTATAAAATTAAACACACACTTTCATTCTTTTTCCCCTAAAACCCTTCGGGAATGGAATTCTCTCCCCAAGGACTCTAACTTGATTTGAAATTCGACCGCTCCTTGAGTTAAACTTGAGTTAAACGCTTCTTTTTCAAACTCTCCCCATTCTGACTGAAATTTGTGTTTTTTCTTTAAACTTTATTTCTCTCCTGTTTCTCATTAATGATCCATACGTTGTCCTGTTCATATGTTTTTGAGATCCTTGACTGTCTTTCTCGTGCATGTGTGTCATATTTACATTTAAATCGCAAATTTCAAACACAAATACAAATAATACAAATCAAATGGAACGTTTGCCACTGAACCTCAACAGAACCTACACCAATTTTTGCCTCAGTGGCACCAAAATTGGTGGCTCTACGCCCTGCTACCAGCGTCACAAATAACAATGCTGCGCATTCCATGGCAGCATTCAGCACGACCCGAGATGTGCAGAAACAGGCGGGTTTTTCACCCATTCGATAAATCCTTATAACAGGGATCTATAAAACAATTTGCTGACGCACACCACAGAGAAGTTTTGCTTTTGTGAAACCCAGATTTTCCAAATCAGCACCACACGGTTGCTACGAGCTATCAGAGGACTCCAATCCAAGAGCACAGAAATGTCAAACTCCACTAAGAAGGAGCAATGGGACTAATGGGAGCGAGAATTCCTGGAGACCAGGATGGCTCAGTTGAGAGAGCTTCCGATCCGGAAGCGAAAGGGCCCCGGTTTGAACTTCAGTTGATGCAAGAATTTTTCGGTTTTAATCGCAGAGTCTCTTGAAATGGAAACGAAGTTGCATGCATGAAGTTGGGTAGCACACATTTGTCCTTTACCGCCTGCTATTCTCGTGCAATGCCACATTGTTTACAAAACAATGATTTTTAAACAAAACAAACTTTAAACTTTGATCAAAAATTTAGATCCTATTTATGTCAGACTCCTGTTTCTGGGCGGCTCAGCTTTTGGTGCCTACTTTGCATGTCCTTAGGATTTTGTTGTGGCCCAGATGGGTAGGTCTGCATTGCTACTAAGTCTTGGTTCTTCTCTTTGTTTTTCAGGTCACCTGAGCTGAAAACCGCATGAAGATAGCATCAAGATATAAAGTGTATAAGTCTGTCTTTGAAGTGAAGAGATGGTGCAGAGAGGAATACAATAGTGAATGACCACCTGAATTCCAATCTTGAACAAGTTAATTCTTCTCTCTGCACTTCCAGTCTCTGCACCTCAATCGTAATCATTCCCTGCCTTCAAAGACGGACTTCCACATTTCATATTGCTGCCATTATCGGCCGTTGTCAGTTTGGGTGACCTGCAAAACGAAGAAAAACCCAGATTTGTCAGCGGTGTAGAAAACCTATCTGTCTCTATAAAAAGACCTTAAAGGACATGCAATTCCGGCACCAAAATCTGAGCCATCCAAACACGGGCGTACATATGGGGGGTGGGGTGTGTCTCACCCTCTAATGGGTGAGGGCGAGTCGGTAAGCTGGTGAAGTTGGCAAGTAAGTCGGTAAATCCAGATTAAATTTTTTTTTTGTTTCGTGCTGGAGGTTCGTGCTGGCGAAAGCTAGTTTGAGATGCTGTTTGACAACAACCAGATTTCCACTGCATCGGCGCAGCACTTTTTTCCCCTTTTTCGGGACCATGTCATCGTTCCATTTCTGCACTCTCTGTTTCGAGGTTATAGGTACGTATTTTCCTGTTTTCTTTCATCTCCCGCTTTTGTCCTATTCCTGATGGCACTACTGACGGAGTGAAATGCATGCATAAAAGGTGATGATGTGATAATGACATGCCCATTTGCACCGACGCCACATTGCAATTACAAAATTCGGGGTTTGTCTCTCTTTGATTTTATTGGACATGGAACGCAGGTAAAAGCCAATGAAATCTGTTTTGCAAAGCAATACATTTGGGAAGTCTTCTGCTTGGGTTATCTAAGTTATTATATCTTGAACTCTGACCTCATTTCAAACTCTGCCTTTTTGATGAGCAACTGACAGGGAATGTCAAAGTTTCAGCATAGAGAATGCGCAGGTGAGCGAAAGTCATGGAGAGAAAAATAACGATCAAGCGTGCATGGTCAAAATTGCAAAGCCAACCTCTGAACAAGATGCCATTCTAAGCTGTGCATTACGAGTATATTCCCCCTTTTAATCAGTTGGCTACCCACCGGAGAATCAAACTCCAACATACAAAAAACAAATTGGAATCACAAGGAAGAAATCAATTTTTTTCCAGAAATCAGAATATAAAACTAACCAGAGTTAGTGTCCCCGTTCGGGCGCCATTTAATCAATTGGCTGCCCACCGGAGAATCAAACTCCGACTTGCAAAAAGCAAATTTGAATCACAATGAACAAATCAAAATTTTTCCAGAAATCAAAAAAAAAATTAAACAGAGTTCGTGTCCCCGTTCGGGTGCCATTTTATCAATTGACTACCCACTGGAGAATCAAACTCTAACATACAAAAAACAAATTGGAATCACAAGGAAGAAATCAATTTTTTTCCAGAAATCAGAATATAAAACTAACCAGAGTTAGTGTCCCCGTTCGGGCGCCATTTAATCAATTGGCTGCCCACCGGAGAATCAAACTCCGACTTGCAAAAAGCAAATTTGAATCACAATGAACAAATCAAAATTTTTCCAGAAATCAAAAAAAAAATTAAACAGAGTTCGTGTCCCCGTTCGGGTGCCATTTTATCAATTGACTACCCACCGGAGAATCAAACTCCAACATACAAAAAACAAATTGGAATCACAAGGAAGAAATCAATTTTTTTCCAGAAATCAGAATATAAAACTAACCAGAGTTAGTGTCCCCGTTCGGGCGCCATTTAATCAATTGGCTGCCCACCGGAGAATCAAACTCCGACTTGCAAAAAGCAAATTTGAATCACAATGAACAAATCAAAATTTTTCCAGAAATCAAAAAAAAAATTAAACAGAGTTCGTGTCCCCGTTCGGGTGCCATTTTATCAATTGACTACCCACTGGAGAATCAAACTCCGACATACAAAAAACAAATTTGAATCACAATGAACAAATCAAAATTTTTCCAGAAATCAAAAAAAAAATTAAACAGAGTTCGTGTCCCCGTTCGGGTGCCATTTTATCAATTGACTACCCACCGGAGAATCAAACTCCGATATACAAAAAACAAATTTGAATCACAAGGAACAAATCAAATTTTTTTCCAGAAATGTGTGCCCCCGTTCGCGTGCCATTTAATCAATTGGCTGCCCACCGGAAAATCAAACTCCGTCATGCAAAAAACAAATTTGAATCACAAGGAAGAAATCAAATATTTTCCAGAATAAAAAAAAAATTAACCATAGTTCGTGTCCCCGTTCGGGCCCTTTTATGCCCAGTTTGTCATACGATAGTTAATAAAACTCCAGTTAACCTATGGTTAGCTAATCATTGTTTAGTTTTTTAGCAATGGTTAAAACGAGTTTGGTTTATTGACATTTTTAACCTATAGTCAGCTAATCATTGATTGGCAAGTTAACCTATGGTTAACTTGCCCTAGGTTAACCTATGGTTGAGCACTATTTTGACAAATTTGGCGGCCATTTTTAACCATCGAAATTCGCGTATTTTCTCAACATTTATTTTTGCTTCTAGCCAAACCCTTCTTTCCGCGTTCCATATCTTGTCCGAAGCGTTTTATTTCGATTGCGCGTTTTTGTGTCTCATTGTTGCCATGAAAACGCATTTTCAGTAAAAATAACAACATTGCGACGGCGTCTTTGTTGAAATTGATTGTTGGCGCACGGATTGGGACAAGTGCAGTACTCTGTGTTGTTGGTCTTCAGAGGTGGCATGTTCTTTGTTAGTTGTTTTGTTTGAGGATCCTTCCCCGATGTGTTACGATCCCGAAAACGATTTCAGCATGGTACATTCAGTTTTTATTTTTAATGTGTTTCAAACGGGCAGTCGCGGGGGATTTCTTTTTTTTTCAGTGCGACTCTCCATTCATGGGTTTGAAAACTGTCTTTTCCGAGACAGCATCGGACTTCGCGTCGACGTTATGTTTGCTGCAGTATCATCACTAAAGAAGGCTTAAATTGTGATTTTAATCTGTGCTTTGCCTGGATAAAAGTCCTTATCACTCTGCCGATATCCTTGAACTCTCCCAGTTTCATGAACCAGAAACGCGATTGTGTTCTCATCGCAGTCGCAGAAAACTTCATGTCATCTTTTTAAAAGTGCTTCTCCGTTCGATGTGATAGGTTCCTTTTGACAAGTCATATTACAATTTTGGTATAGGTACATGTCAGAATGTGTGCATGATGCACAATGATTTTAGATATAGACGTTGAGTTTCATTCGTCTCAAAATGCTATTCAATTTTCTTGATATATTAGTAAGCGGAATTTCCATGTCTTTCAGATTGCCAAGTAAAAATCTGGTTAGGATGATTGAGTCCGAAAGACTGCAGATCCAGACTTGACAATGTGCATGGATATGTTTATAATTTAATTCACGCGTCGGTTCTTCAAAAAACGTTGTGGAAAATGGCAATATCATATTGAAATGTTATGATTTCCCACTGCTCATTTGTTCCCATTTTCGTCTGACAATGAGCATTTCCAAAACAAACAAGTTCGAGTTGTTTCCATGGCAACAACATCCTGTGTTTCACAAGTCAAAGCTCCCGAAATGACTATCCAATTAAAATTTGTTTGATTTGATTTTATAGAAGGGTACAGAACTGCATCATGACATCTGTCAACAGCTAATCAGCGAAAAAGGGATGGTTAAAGTCAACCACTCATTACTGGGTTTTAACCATAGGTTAAGCTCTAACTACTGTTCAATATACAGAAGAACTTAACCATAGATTACATTTAACTAATGGTTAACTTTAACTATCGATTGGTTAGTTTCCATGGCAACGAATTTAACTACGATGGAAACACCAAAATCAATTTCCAGTTGATATTTCAAATTGTTTTTGTTTTCTGCGCTGGTCTCACATTTTTTCACCGTATAGTTAATGCGGCAAAAAGGAAGCCCGAGCTGCAAAAGCCGTCTATTCCAGAATTTCACACTTTTATCTAAATCCGCACACATGCAAAAAATCAAAAGAAAAAGACCTTTTAGTGTTATGCCTAAGGAAAAGAATGCATAATTATGGCACAAAATTAGAAAGTTGTTTTTCAGAATTCCAGTCATCGACAGAACAAATTTTCAACTGTGAATCCAATGAAACCTCTTACGTTGAAAATGGATCACCCCGTATGCCGCATGTAATTCGGTAAGGGTGAAATAACCAGTCGTTAAATCTTGGTCCTACACCCCCCCCCCCCCAAAAAATTGATTCAAGCGCATCCTTGCGTGAAAACCCAAGCGCAGAAGCGTGTACAGGGGCGTCGGAACTAAAAAAAAGCAGGAGGGGCAAGATGTAGGCCGCGCAGCGGCCCCACAGCCGGGGGGTCCGGGGGGCAGGAGCCCCCCGGCGGGGATCCAAGGGGCGGAGCCCCTGGTGGGGGGTCTGGGGGGCGAAGCCCCCCAGAAGCCAAAGACATGCTCCAAAATTTGGTCCATGAGAAACACTCTCAGAACAACTTTGGCAATTATTTTGATCATATCCGTTCCTGGAACATTTGTTGATCTCAAATGGGGTCTTTCCCAGAAAGATTTACCAAACGACACTTGACGAACGCTTGTGGTGCGCAATCCCAAGAAAAATGTGGCGTGGCACATTTTTCACAAACTCCTCTTCGCGGAATTTTCAAAGAAAGTGAAGATGTCAGGATTTGAAGCACCCTGATACAAACTCGAACCTGCTCGTCCATCATGCAATTTTCCATCGCTTTTCTGAGGCACTTGAAAGCATCAAATTTTCTTACCTAGTTCTGCTTCGTTTTTCTGGAATTCAACTTGTGGAGATGATGTCGGCATTGGAGTCAGTGGAAGATCAGCGTGTGCCATTTTGAGGGACGGTTCATTGTCATGAGACTTCGAGACTGATTCAGGTCATTGCGAATCCGACACAATTAATTTTGTCTTCGTCGAAAACAATTTTCGTGACGCCATCACAATGTTGAGTCCAGCTGAGTTTCTCGGCTCTCGAGCACCGACTCTCATGCAATTTATTTTTGATGGGCACATTTGGAAAATGTCCACTTCCTGAAATCACTTTCGACAAACTTCAAACTAACTTCGCTGAGTTTTTTGCGCTTTTCCATTGTTTTGATTTTGTTGCGTGCAGTCGTGCACAATAAAACGCACACTGTTTATGGCGACTTCCGATTCAATGCTATGTCAAGAGCCAGGGCAGGGGCAAGTGACAAAAGTTCATGAAGCCTTCAGATTGCCAACAGATGGGTACCCTCCAACCCAATGCACATTGGATGATGAAGATGAGGGGGAAAACGGGAAACAGCAAAGACGGCAATAATGACCTTCCTTTCTCTTTGTCCACAAGTCTGATGAAGGCAGAGTACATCGACCCTCATTTCTCGGACCTCAAACTCCGGCCTTCTTCGAGTTCAAAGGAAACCACCTCCCACTGAAGCTACAGCAATGCTGCAGGATCCAATTGTTGATTGTATAGTTAGGTACATGCAAGAACCAGAGCAAGATCCTTTTATTACCGCCAAAAATTCTTGGTCGCGCCATTCAAGGAGAAGGAGACTTCTGACATGGAGGATATGCCAGGAGGTCTTCAGCTTAGCTTTGATTGATCACAATAGGTATATCCACCATCCTCAGTCGGTCCTCTCTATTTCCCAACTTTTGTCTCCTTTTGAGATTGAGATTGCTTTTCGTGTTCACAGGCAAAAATGAATCACTTTCACCACATTTGGATGGTAAAGTACCCACACATGTGGGTGACCCGCAGGCAACGGTAATCGGTAGGTACAGTCCGCTGTGAAAGTTTATGCAGAGGTCGATGTTCGACTTTGGTTTTTTGACAAACAATCAGGCATCAAAATGGGAAATGGCACAGTTCAAAAAAACGAATAAATTAAAAAAAAAAAACAAAAATTAAAAAACATGAAAATTCCACATTTTTCGTGAGGCAAAATGCAGGAGGGGCAAGATAGGCTTCACTTTTTCTAGGAGGGGCAGGCTGCCCCCCTGCCCCCCCCGTTTCCGACGCCCCTGAGCGTGTAACCCTTCAGTACACTCCTACGTGTTCTTGCGCGGCTAAGCTGTTAGGTTTATTCTGTGGCCATAAAAATAAGTTTTATCTGCGTATTTTAGGAACAGAGGCAATTTCTGCGATATTTGATGATCCATTTCCAAACTGGGGCTTCTTAGAAAATTTATCGAAAGGGGATGTCGCAACAACAGAATGGATGGATTCGACAAAGAATTTGCGAGAGAATGAGAATTTTCGCTATCTACAGAGCGAAAAATTTGAAGACCTGCTGCTAAATAAGTTCAAATCGGAATCGAAAGACGTGACTCTCATGAGTTGTGGCGAAAATGAAGGACGATGCGAAATGGCATCTCATGCCGTTGTTGCAACGGAAGGTGTGGATCTTACTCTTTACAACCAATTTGTCAATGCAGTTTGCATCTGGCAAGAACGAAACAAACAAGGTAAGTTTCAGATACAACAACCCAACATCCTTGCAAAGTTTGATAAGAGAAGGTGAAGAATTCTGCATAGATGCAATTTTGGAAAAGCGGTTCGTTTTGGGGAGCGTGGAAAAGTGAAAAAATGTCAGTATGCATAGGTACAGATGAGACTTTAACATAAGGATCGTCCAGGCTATTTAGACGGGCTTTAACATTTGGCTAAATGATGGTCGTTGATGCATGTAAGAACCTTAATTTCTACAGCTACAGGGTGTTCCAAATTAATATGCATGCATGCTTCATCTCGAGCGTTACTTTTGTAAGCTCTTTTGCTTGAGAGAGTTCACTCGTCAGGCTCGCGTGTCAGAGGTCCCGCGCTAGGCTCATGCGCCCTCTACGCATCATCTCATCCCTGCTGAATGCACCTGAATCCTGTCTGAAGTGGTCTATGACCACTCGTTGAAATGTCATTCTCTCACTTTTGACAGTGATTGACTTGTCCTAACAGTTGAACCCGACCTGTACTGTGAGGATTAAGTTCCTGCTGGTTGTGACTGCCTGCTGAATGCCCCCTTTCAGAGTAGCTGTGAACACTCCACAATGTAATCCTTTCATTGTTAATTATCAACTCCAACGATCTCAGATTGCAGGCAAAAAAGCGGCTGGTCCGCTGATCTGTTAAACGAATCCAGACAAAATGGAATGATGGAATCAATGAAATGAATGGAAATCTCAGTTGGAATATTTTACCAAGGAGCTTCGATCGCAAAGAAAAAGGCAGCCGCTGAACCAGCAAACATGGCTCCACCCCAACAGTGCGAAGGACTCAGGCACAGCTGTTTTGGTTTCCACTGACTGTTAGCTGTCAACAGGTCTGGGCCTGCTGAGCCTTCGGAGACGCTTGACTTGACTGCTGATCCAGTACAAACACCTGCATCTGCATCTGAAACGGTTACGCCTAGTTATAAGTGACAGTTGACGCTAACTGAGTGAATGGGCAATGGATACCATAGATTTTGGGAGGGAGAATGGACTATATTTTAGTTGAATGGCGACTGCACTGTGGGTTAGGGAAACATTACGATTTGTGTGAATTTGCTTATACACTGTGTACACGCGTTGAGATCATTCATTGTGTGGCCGGAGTTGCGATTGGATGCCCAGTGTTGTCAGTTAATTTTGCGATTTTGTGATTTTGTCCATTTTTAAGTTTCGAAGGATTCTGAAGGAATGGTACCTAAGTGATGTGACGGCTTGTTGAGAGTTTGGAAGATTGTCGATGTAAAAGTTTATGGAATTTTTTTTGGATAATTGCATTTAGGCGCGAGTTCAGCCCTCATACGTTCTCGATTTCAAAATTTTCCAATTTTTTCAATTACTTGCATTTATTTTCTGACGTGTACACGTTATCAAAAGTCTTCGAACATAGGAACGAGGTTTTAACTCAGGGGCCATCCAGAATACATAGCATCGGGCGCAGCAAAACACAATGTCACTCGTGTAAGACGTGAAGTTGCATCAAGCCATGTTGAGATCAGATGGCCCATGTTTTTGCCTGGCCTGCAAAATATCGCCCATGTCCGAGGACTTTTGATAAGTTCCGTACAGGTCCGATAGGTATCCTTGTATCCCTGCTTCCATTTCGATTTTTTGGTCAATTGTAAAATTTCAACCATAATGACAACCATCACAATGGAGGAATTAATGGCAAAATTGCGTGCCATCTGTCCAAAAACATCCGATTTGACCCTGACATTGAATCCTGAAAACCCGATTTCACCAACTTTTGATGGAAGTCTTTCAGGTTGGCTGAGAACCATTACGCCCATGAGTCCCTTGCTGGAATTAAATGGCGACTTGGACGAAATTCTGGGTTTTGCGACAGCATCTCAGCCTTCTCCGACACCGCAATCTCCAAATTTTGACAAAACAATCCAATCAAACCACTCAAAACCAGCCTGCGGAATTGGTCAACAATGAAGCCGAAGCACTTGTCCTCGTTGGCTGGCTGCCGGTGACCGCTTCAGATACCGGCCTGCCCAAGCCCAGACCACCAATGCAGATTCCACTCGTGAACACACCAAAACCAATGTCATTTCTGGATTTGACACAAACAATAATTCTGACATGCGGTCAAATGCCAAGACGCGGTCGCCTCTTCATTGTTGCCTGGTTTTGAACGTTCAGCAGGCCCTTTCAAAGTCACCAAAGAAACCAAAGAAAACTTCGAGTATCTTGCAACTGAAAAAGAGGCCAATTGTGAGAGCCCCCGCCGCTTGTCAAAACCTTGCAATGGAATTACCAACAATTCATCGCCTTATGGAGGCGGCCCGCGTATTCCTTGCCGACCAGGCAAGCTGGTAAACCCAACGTTTAAACAACTTCAAAATTGATCAATACACTTGGGCATTTTCCGCCGAACAAGAGCAATCCGCATTCAACTCCGTTGATCCACATTCCGATGCAACAAGTGCAACCACTATAGTGCCTCTGTCAATTCTAAACACTCCGTCCCCACACAGCAATTTTTATCATTAGGAACGCCAGACGCCAAGATTGTTTCGTGCCAAAATAATACCACACCGGAAAACGCTTGCAAACACGCTTGCGACACCTCCAACGAATTTTGTGTCCATTCTGCATCACTTCCGGAGCCCAGATCTGATGACTCCGGCACTCCAATTTTTCCAAACTTTTGAGCTATCTGAGATCGGTTTCTGTCCAATTGGAGAACAGTTGTTAGATTTCAGCAATCACTGCTTGTGATCTCCAAAAATGCCTTGATTTCTTTCCACCGACTAGATCCAGTCCATCACCCTCGTTTCCAAACCCTTCGATTTCACTCCGTTCTCTCAATCCACTCGAGGTGTCATCCCGGGAGAAAACCTGCAAAATACCCGATCTGGACGCAATCTTTCATTCTTTCCATCATTTCAATCCGGCTTATTCCCCCAATTTCCATTCCCTCCGATTTCTGCATTTTCGACCAACGCTCATTTTCCTCCATCTGCTAAAAATTATACCTAGAACCTGGGATTAACGCAATTCCGTACCACCTTTCCCCGGAAGATTGTAGTTTGATTTGCTGTGTGTCACAAAATCAAAACAAACTTTGCTGTGGATTGGAGGAGGCATATGATATGCTTTCACACCCAAAATGATCTTCAGAACACGTGCAACCGATTTCAGCGATTAAGACAGAAATACGATTTTAAATAGCTGTTTCCCAGAATTTCATTTCAGGCGGCCTCATTTCATAAAAAGCGGCATCGTCTGCACTTTTTGAATCGAATTTCGTGGTGGAGCATGTCACGGGCATGAGTGAACCATTTGTGGTAAGAATGTTTCGATCAGATTTGCGGGTTCTCTGATGCGCCGCAATTTGAAAGGCTTTGTAATTTTTTGCAGAACTCTGCGCAGAAATGAGAAATGCGAGACTCGGTTTAATTAATTAATGATGATAATTCAAAGCAATGCTGCCTGTGGCGTTCTGGTCAATTTCCAGATTATTGCAACCACTAAAATAGGAGATTAAACTTTGCTAATTGCTGGCCAATGGAGATATCACCCCGTGCTTGTCTCTTCACACCCATCCCTGTAATTGAGGTTGTCAAAAGTGTTTTACGCAATCGTACCAACACCAAGGATCTTGAAAGTCATGTGTACACACCTGCTTTTATATTTTAGAATTTGTTCGTGGATTTGAAATCCAGGACCAAGAAGCCATGAAGAAAAATATTGATCTGTTCTTCAACCGTCTGAATAAGAGAAATGATACATTTTTCCCAGTTGTATCATGCCTTTTGGATATGTCATGGGTTGGAACATCTGATTACATCAAAAACATGATTGGCAACTGGTTTACACTTGAAAATGCAGAAAAAGATAAAATGAAAGCCATTTTTCAGGAGGCAATGAAAATTCAATCAGGACTTTCTTCAGGAAAAGGAGGTACAGTTCGTACAACATTGTTTTCAATTATCATTACAAAAAATTTGCAGGCACTGCTTATCAATGAAGGAGAATATCATACTTAGTGTAATGTAATTAAATTGCGTTCACCGCAGATCTGCCATCTAGATCCTTGAAAATTTGGGGCGAATGGTTTTAATCCTACGCGCATTTCTGAATGAACAGGAAACATCCAAAAGATGTGAATTGGTTTCATGGCGGCGGAATTAATGAACCCATACATCTGTGTTCCCATTACACTGTTGCCTCCTAAACCTTTTTTCTTTGTTTTTATTCTTATGCAGGCGGTAGAAATTAAACCGCCAGATTTCAACAGAGGGTTTTTGAGTTTTCAGATTTTGGCCTCCGATACAAGAGAGAATCTTCAATTTCTGCAGCATAAAGTTTATTCCAAAATCAGGAACAGCGATTTTTTACAAATGTGAGTGCCTTAGTCCCGCCGCCACTATACATGACTCTTAGAATTTGGGACAATTGGTAAAATCTGGGGCACGCACAATATTCGAAAAAGAACCGTACTCCAGGGACCAGGAGCTGCAGTGGCTCACAGGAGGATTTTCTGCGAATGGCAAATTGCAACAATTGTACGTGAGTTAGAAAACAAACTCTATTTTTTTCCAAAGTCCAGTTTGGGTGTTCGATGTTAAGAATCGAGCGTTGCACCATAAAAATTCAGTTTCACCAATGATTAGCGCAAATAAGCCGGATGACAACTTTTCTGCATCATGGGTTAGCACAATTGGGCGGTTGGTTTATCCAAAGCCGGATAACAACTTTCTGCATCATGAGGTTAGTACAATTGGTTGATCCAAATTCGGATAACAACTTTCAGCATGGATTAACACCAATTGAAGCGTCGTTTGTTTGCCAGGCGCATCACTCACGGACGCCCCTTAATTATTCGTGACATATGCAACACGCATTTAAATGCTTAACACCAATTCCAGCATGGATGAGACACGATCCAATGGCGCATGTTTCTGTGTTTTGTAGACCGTGGGATTCTTACTAATGGCCCTCTCATTTGGGTAAAAAAAAATACAAAAATACCCTCGTAGTGTCTTGAATTCGAAAACCACGAGTGAAAGAAAGTTTTTCTCAAATTACAATGAAATTTGGTTGATACAGATATTGGCACCGTCAAGATATTCCTCGAAATGTTTTCGTATTCGGTATTTATCTTCTATTTCTAGGTCTCAATAATATCAAACCAAAATTGCAAGTTTTACTGAAATTTCTGAAGCGCCTGGAATGCTCAAATAGCTATGAAAGCGTACTGAAATCTTTTGGCGTCAAGGACTCTAGAACCAATTTCGAAAATATATTCCTTAAAAATGGGACAGTATCCATAGAAGAAATGTGGAAAAATGTTAGTGACATAAATGCAACAGACGATTTAGCGCCAGTAATTGACGAAATATGGGAAAATATTCAAGGTAACTATCGCATGTTTATTTTGATTTTTTGAACAATGAATGCTAGACATATCATAGCCATGTTGTGAGATTTCTAATTCCTTTAATCAATTACTGAAACATTGATTGATTTTTCAGATATCGATTTGTTTGATTGATTTTTTCTGAATCACTTAAAATTAACATATTTACAAAGTAGTACTGGTCGATGACGAATTTTTGGAACACATGAGAATTAGGAACAAAAACATTTTTGAGAATTAGCAATTGCTAAATCACAAAGTATTCAAAAGTGATTTGTTGAAGACTGCAGATCTGACCAAAATGTCTGTGGGTGGGAAAACAATCCCAAGTCATTCGTCAAACGGACCATCTCTCAAATTTGCTTGGAAAATTGGGAAGTGTGAATCGAAGGAACTTGCCTTTGTTTGATATTGATGTCTTCAGTCGAGACTCAAGTTAAGACTTCATGATGTCGTCAGATGCGTTTGTGAGTTCCAGTTCGAATAACCTGCCTCTTGATAACTATCGACGAGAGTTATCAGGTTTTTCTCTTCTGACTTTGAGGCTTGCTCGTCCAAGGGAGTGGTTCATCAAAGAACCGTGATGCGCATCATGAAAGTGTGACTCTTCAGAAACTGAAAGAAAATATCGGGGATTTCACAGTAGTGACAGCTGCCCAAATCTCAAGGTTTGTCCAATTTGTCAATCCCAAGGCAAATCAATGTGGGATTTGGAGAAGATATCAGTTTTGTGGAAACCACAGTGTAGCAGAAAATGTCCCGAAAGTTGAAGATGGCTTAGGCCCATGGTAGATATTTGCAAATCAGAAACTGTGAATGTTGAATGAGGCGTGAATATAATATCCAGAAATTCAACAATGACAATGACAACAAATCGGAACACACGGGTGACGAGAATGATGTACGTAATAACATCGTTTTAGAGCCAGTGTAAGGAAATGCAAAAATTGTTTCAGATCAGGCAAAAGACACTGAAATACAGACAATCATGGAAAAGGTGACAAAGAACGAAGGCGAGCATACACGATTCGAAAAATAGGCAATTTGTTATACAAAAAGAAAACGGCTGCACATGAAAGGCGTATATTCATTCCTCAGAGTTTGAGACCCAAACATTTGGGTCATTTTCACGGAAACCAATTCAGTGGACATTTTGGTCGAGACATCACTTTCAAACAATGACAGCAAAATGCTAAAACTCTTTTGTTTGGTTACAATTTCAACAGCAAACAATGTAAATAGTTTCCATTGTGTGAAATTGTATCGTTCACAAATTTTACTGTGAGATCTAAGACCCATGGAAAAATCTGAGATGATTTCCAGAAATTTTACATGTTTCTTGTGAAAATCTCCTGAGAAGTCAGATCAGAATCCCACAAAAACGTCCTCTTTTCCTTAATTCTGATCTTGATATCTTCTCAAGCCAAGTGGAAATATGCAACATTGGGTTAATCAGCAATATCTAACTCCCACTTGTAACACTGACTTACCTCCTTTTTGATCCAGGAGTTTTTACGGAAGCAGTCAGTTTTCACCAAATGAAAGATGAAGAAAAAAACACAAGTCTCTTGCGAGAAGGAGCAAGTGCTTCAGACACGCACCAAAGTTGAAGTGACAGGTCCAAAAACGTTAAGTACTCAAACTCTAACTTTTTATATGAATTTGGCCGGAACTGAGAAAGAAAACGACCGACACAATTGTGACGGCTTCCCAAGTATTCCAGGAATCTTGCAGCAGAGACCTTGTTTGGGTGGTCCTGCTGATCATAAAACTTCTACAGTTTGTCTGTTTCCTGGAACAGAAACGCTTGAAATACGGCCGGTAAAATCTCACAAAAGCTTGATGAGTGCCGCCGAACATCCCAATGTTATTCTGTGGGGATTATTGTTTCGGCCGGAAACGGAAGTGAATATGGCGTATGATCGCCAAATCACTTGGCCAAGGCCACTCAAATCTGCGGGTATACGTAAACCCCACTGAACAATGGAAAAGGTTCTGTGCCAAATTGCTTATTGAGGTTATATTCCTCAACTTTTGTCAGTCACCGTTTTATGAAACATGAAGAGATGGGACGGGAACTGGAAACGGTGGTTCAATGACCATTTCCTCTACAGATATCAGCAAATATTTTTGGGAACACAACGAGACTGGAATCGAATTGAGTTACTGATTCAATGACCATTTCCTCTCAGCTTATCAGTTGATATTTTTTTGTTTCATAGTTACAAAGTTAATATTTTGAGAAACACTAAAGATTGGAAGGGAGTTGTTCGAGACTGATACATTGACAAATTCCTGAACTGCAATTTTTATTAAAATTATCTTTTTATAAAAAGAAAGACAAAAGATCTGAAGATGCACATTAATCAGTTGGGTGCGACGAATAGTCAATTGCATAAATTCGTAATGGCCGTAAACTATAATCATAATTATAATTAAGGATACCACCATCCGACCTGGTATCTGTCTTAGGACAGATTTTTCCACCCGTGGTGGGTGCGGGGCAACGTATGTTGCCCCGCACCATTCGTCGCTTTTTGCTGGCAATCGTAACATTATGCATTGTGATCGTTCATTAATATTTCGACGATTACGGTCATTGTCCACAAAGAAATCACCCGGAACCGACAATATTCCAGCACGACTCTTGAAAGAACTTGCACATGAACTTCATATTTTTACGAGATCCTTTTTATCGCAATTCTTCAAACTGGAACCTTCACTCAGGACTGGAAAAAGCATATGTCGTTCCGATTCCTAAAAAAGGATCCTTCGAAGATGTTAAAAACTACCGGCCAATATCACTTTTGTCTTGTGGAGCCAAGCTATTCGAAAAATTTATTGCCGATTTTCTTTTGGATTTTCTGGGTGAAAATTCCATCCTTTACCCAAGACAACACAGTTTCAGATCAGGCCTAAGCTGTGAAACACAGTAAATTGAATTTGTCAATGACATTGGTTTTATGCTGGAAGCTAAAAATGAGGCGCATTCAGTCTTTGTTGACT
>JASGXE010007136.1:0-27586 GCA_030068105.1 Sinentomon sp. SZTP_YWyxl
GGGGTTAGGTAATTCTATAATGTAGGTAGGCCTATGTAATTTTGTGTTGCGCTGGGGTTTTGTGAGTGAGTGAAAGATGTTTTTTTCTTCAATTGTTTTGTCTTTTTAGTCGAAAGTAAATTTTAGGTTGTGGGTTTTTGCCGAAAAGAAGGCATCATACCTTACGTCTTGTCTTTTCTTGTCTTGTGCGTGCTCCGCGGATTTTGTCGATTTTTGGATTTGATTTGTTGTTTGTTTCTGTTTCTTGTTTTTAATTTTTCTCTCTTTCTCCCAAATTATGTTTTTTCTGGTCTGAATTTCTTCTTTCTCTCCATTTTCTTGGCTTTCTGCTTTTCTCATTGCGTACTCATATCTCCTGATTTTTCTGTCTCTGTCCTGATTTTTCTGTCTCTTCCTCGTGTACTTTGACTTTGAGTTTTCCGGAATTGCTGCGCCGATCATCATGGAGACCCCGAATTCGAGATCCTCGACTTCCTCACTGCATTCTTCTGCGGGTGAAAAATACTGCCATGTGAACTGCAAGTTTGAGAACTCTGGCATTGGAAAAATGGTGCTCTGTGACGGTTGCTCCAATTACTTTCATTTTGAATGTGTCGGGCTGCTCAAAGTAAGGGTTATTCCAGCATGGGCACTGTGGATGTGCGAGAATTGCATCGGCGATTTTCGGGAAATGAAAAGCCTCCTCACTCAATTGAGAGTTCTCTGTTCTTCTCCCCCAGCTGCGGTGCCGGCCGAGCCTTGTAGGTACCATGGTTTCTCCTCTTGCTGAGGTGGTGGCAGGGCCTCCTACGGTTGTTGTTCCCACTGCGTTGGGTGATCTCTCTGCTCCCTCTTTGGACTCGTCATCCCAGGCCCTTTCTTTCCCTCTCTTGAACTGCCCTAGTCAAATTCATAATGTCTCGGATGTCCCTTATTTCGCCTCACCCATTGGACCTTGTGCTTCTCTCCCTTCTGCATTCCCACTAGAGTCCTGCACGGGTAGAGTTTTCAATACCCACACCCAACCCGCACCCGTGAAGGTGATACCCGTACCCACCCATACCCATAATTTTTTGGATTTTTTTACCCGTACCCACCCGTACCCGTGACGGCGATACCCAAACCCAACCCATACCCATGAGTAATTTACCCGTACCCACCCATACCCGTGAAAATTTCATACCCGTACCCAACCCATACCCACGAGACCCAGACGCTGATGGTTGGGCAATGGGCAAAAAGACCAGGTGCATGTGGTGCTGTCTACCTGTGTTGCGAAAAGATAGCTAATTCTCACGTGCATCACAAGTAGCATGGTGAAGATGTCACAGAACATAGGTCAAACAAACCATATCTGAAGTGAAATGAAACAAGATAGGAAGTTGGTAGGCACCTTTGAATCGGACACGCTCGGAATTTGGTTTTCGGCACGATGTGCCGAATTCCGGAATTTTGGAAAAATGCTCCTTTCGGAATAAATCTCGCAAAACGCAAGCGATCAGCATCAAAAACATTTTGGGTTCTCAGCACTTTTCAGATTGCAAAACTCCACTTCAGATCAAAAGAACACAGAACAAATCCCGAAATTGGAGGAATTTTCTTTTCCAAGATCCGCCATTTCTCAAAAAAAAAAAAAAAAACAAGAGAAATGTTGCGGTTTGGTTTGGAAAAATCCAATTTGTTGACCAAAACCTTTTAAAACAAACTTGGTCAAACAACCTTTCTTGAAATGAAAAAATGGGTTTGGCCTTTAATTTGGAAAATTTTTCCACAAATTAAAAAAAAAAAGCCCTTTCAAAAACTGGCAAAACGGCAAGGAATCGCATCAAAAAAGGTTTAACTTTTGAAAAATCCAACTTAACGAAACCAGAAACAAAACCCGAAATTGGAAATTTTCTTTTCCAAGGAACCCCATTTCCAAAAAAAAACCCAAGAAAACGGGGTTGGAAACCAGGGTTGGGTAAACCTTTTAAAACTCCATATTTTGGTGCAAAAATCTTTCTTAAATACAAACGGTTTAAGAAAAAATTAAAAAAACCAAAAATGAAAAAGGAAACCTTCAAATTTTGGCGAAAACTGGCCTTTAACCATCAAGGAGAAAATTTAAGAAATGAACTAACCCTCAAAAAGGTCGTTTTTTTTTAAATTCAAATTTCCCGAAGGGGGAGCCAATGGGAAATATTTTTTTTCCTGCGTAAATATATTTAACAAAAATTTTCCAAAAAGGGTTGTTTTTTTTAAAACTGCTTTAAATTCAAGGAATATTTTAAATGAACCATTCAAAAGTATTTTTTTTTCAACCCGAAAAAACCATGGACCTAATTTTTTCCTTCCACTTAAACCAAAATTTCAAATTTAAATTTTTTGTCCGGGCTTTTTTTGTTTAGCTCTGGAGGGCAGGTATAGAAACCCCATTCAAATGAAGGTGTTGCCCCCCAAAACCATGGTTTACCCTTTTTGCGGTCAACCCCCCAAAATTCCAGGTTTTTTTTTCCGGTTTAAATTTTATTTACCTCTAAGGAAAGAAAAATTGACGCCAAATTTTTTGGCCCACCCTTTCTCCCCCCCAAAAAGGAATAGATACCAAATTAAAATTTTTTCAAGGCAAAGCTCCAAAAAAATTGGAGCAAAAATTAAATTGGGGGAAGCCTTTCTTTAAAGAAAAAAATTGAAAGAAAACCAAATTCCAGGAGGGTTTTCCAACTGCAAACAAATCAAATACAGGATGTTCCAGATGCTGCTCCATTTGAATTCATCCCGTTGAAGATGGTTGTATTCAGACAAATTCCCCATTTGGCTATTATTGGTTTGCGATGACATCTACCATGATAGGTGAAAAACACAACGGAATTGAACCCTGGATATCAGTTCACAAACCAGATTTTGCGCAATGCATCATTCCAGGCATAGGTGAAAACGACAGATCAACTAACATGTCACCGGGCAGTGGGCAGGAACTCTGAGACACCCCATTGTAGAAGTTGCAGGGCAGCCAATATTCAAAGCAGGTAGAAACTGCCTACAAACATGGAATAACAGCACTCAACTTATTGTGTGTTGACAAATGATATGCTTGGACACGCTGCATGCAAAAGAATATGTTCATTCATCCAAGATAGGTGCGGCACTCTGCATGGGTTCGTCAGCGAGAACATGACCTTCCTTTCACTTAGCAACCGCAATAATTCATATCAAAATGCAATGAGGCAAAGGCAGGAGCCGCCACTGCTATCCAAAGGAAGTCATAAAATGCGTAAAAATCTCAAAAGGGAAGAGGTACCCAAATTCAAGACAAAACGCAAATAAAATTTGCTCCTTTATGATGGAGAGAACGCAGTACTTTTATTCGCCTTGACAAGAGGTGCAACACCCCCGGAAAGAAGATACCTTACTGGGTATTGCCTATCTATAGAGTAGGTCTAATGCATATTGCTCTTTATGTTGTACAGGGTGTCCCAAAAAAAAGGATACTGAAACTCCTTTTAGAAGTTTCTGCCTTGTAATTTATCTTGCTTGGCTCTCCCCGCACATTTTTGGTTGCTGTCTTTGTTTTATGTTCTATTCTTGTGTTCTGTAGGTTTTTTTGTGCTTTTTCCTACTTCTTCGTTTGCTGGCCTCTGGGCTCTTGTGACAATGAAATAAGGGCCGATTATGGCAGCGCCTTAAACAGCACACCACACTGTTACTCGCTCGGGGTGCAGCGGACTTTGGTGCTTTCTGGGACCCACCACAAACCGTAACCTCCTGAAGATGGTGGACTTGTTTCGGCAAACGTGATCGGTGCAAAACCACAATGAAGGCCACTCCGGGCGGCTGCGCACCGCACGGACCGTTGAGAACGCCGAACGGTTCCAGACTGCTGAGCTTGTTGACCCGAGGAAAAGCGTGAGGCGGAGGACTCTGGGAGATGCAGCTTTCCCATTCCAGTCTGCACAAAATACTGAAGGAGGTTGGAGCCTCTCCGTATCGCATTCAGATGATGCAATCCCAAACCGTTGCTGATTATGGCCAGAGGCGGTTATTTTGTCAACGGCTGTTGGCTCTTCACCAGGAATATCGTGCTTTCCAATTGTCGAACGTGTGGTTCTCGAACGAGTGCTCTGTGCATTTCAGCATTTGTCTGGGCACTTTAATCGGCAAAACGCACGCTTCTGGGGTTGCGAGCAACCTCGAGGAAACGCACCAACGGCCGTTGTTCCCCGAGTAAGTGACAGTGTGGTGTGCTGTTTCCGGCGCTGCAATAATCGGCCCTTATTTCATTGTCACCAGGGCACAAAGGCCAGCCAATGAAAAGAACTAAAGCACAAAAAACCTGCAAAACACTGTAATATAACATAAAACAAAGACAGCAACCAAAAATGTGCGGCGAGAGCCAGGCAAGATAGATTACAAGGCAGAAACTTCTAAAAAAAGTTTCAGTATCCTTTTTTTTGGGACACCCTGTATTGTCGTGAAGGCTGTAAGATAGGATGTGATGCATTGTTCAGCAGAATAGTGCGAATTGCTGACTGCGAAACAATGAACGCAAATTTACAAATGCGAGCAATTCAAGGGCAAAAACAATCACTTTACCGGGGAACAAAAGTTTTGCCATGAAAATATTTTCCCGCTGCAGTCTCTCCAGCCAATGGTGAAGAGAAATCTGCGTGTCTTTTGCGAATAGCGACTTTTTAGCAATGAAAATTTTCCTCGTTGTGTTCACTGATATCTGTTGCTAACGTGTTCCAATTTGGTGCACCCACACCGTCTTTTTGAAGTTTTTATTCTGCAGGGAATCCGCAGTAATTATACAACAAAGAGCGTTGTGTTCGGCATTCTGCTTCTGCCTTTTTCTTATCTCCCAATAAATGCTCTTACCACCTTCCCTTCCCTTCCCTTCTCCCATGCAACCGTTCCCTGACCTTCACAACACAAACCTATGCTGCTCGTCCCTCTTTCCTTTTTCAAAAAGATTGGCTAGGTACCTGCTCAATGATATTCCTCATTTTTATGGGCCTCTGGGATGTGCCCGGAATGATGAAAATCAAAGGATGGCCCCATTGTGCGCTGGTCCTTTTCCCACAGGTTCATAAAAATGTCCAAGTACCTACAACTCTCTTGCTGTTGCATCAATCCTACTCACAATTATTTACCCTTCAAAATGAACATGGACAGTCCTTTGACGAAAATTGTGCCATTTGTCTACCTGCATCTTACAAAGAAAAAATCCTGCTTTTTCCCAGAGTTCCAGTCAACGGAAAGAAAAATAAATGGGCAAAATCCCAGAGTTCCAGTCAACTGGTTAACATGCTGACATCCTTTTTATTACATAAAAATAATGACTAGCATCATCATCAATGAAAAAAAAAAAATATAGAACAGTTATCCCGTGAAGCCCCGCAATTGCTTTCATGTTGGCCCCACAACATTGTATCAGTTACACACCATTGTAAAATGCATTTCAAAAATTGTATGTGCACCAATCATGTGAAAGGTGATGCTGCCAAACTGGAATTGTACAGGTCTAGATGCATGTAGCTCATATGCCAAGTAAAAGGGAGAGGTGCACATAAAACCAAAAATGACAATGGTGGGACAGCCTGGGTGTCCAAATTTATGCGATCACCAGAAAAACGACTCAGCAGTGACAGCCAGTAAATGGCAAGCACACACGATTGAAACCACCAAACTACGAATGCATACGGCACAGGAGTGAAGGCCTAGCATAATGCACTGGGTAACCATGCAATTATTTGCACGATCGTTAAATCATGATTGCTTGTGTCATTATTTTATCACGATCATCATATTAATTCATCATCTATTTCGTTTTCTTTCATCTTTACGAGTGTTTCATTTTCATAGACGTTTTTGCATAGGTACCTACCTGTTTCATATGCGATTGTGGAATGGCTGTGGTGTGTGCTGGTTAATGATGCTTGCCTGAGGGAGGTGTTCTTGTGTTGTGTGTGTGATTGTTGTCTGTCTGTTATTGAATGTCGAATGACAGGCCCCATCCACATTCCTATGACATGTTTTCCGAACTCCTGTCCCCTCCTTACTTTACCATTTCTTCCTTTACAGACAATGCAGCTGACGGTCGCCTATCCTTCTCTTCCCTCCCTTCCCTTTCCCTGGTATATGATGAACTTTGCTGTTTTCTGAGAACTTTGCTGCTTGCCCGCCATTGATGATTGCCAAAAAAACGTTCGCCCAAGGAAAGTGCAGAGCATGTGGCAGAAAATCCCGCACGAACTGCCAAAAAAACGTTCGCCCAAGGAAAGTGCAGAGCATGTGGCAGAAAATCCCGCACGAACTGCAGATGTTGAAAACAAAAAAACAACATCAAAGGGTTGATCAAAAACCTGCCACATGCAAGCAAGACACCAGCTGTGTGATGGGAGTGAGAATATGACATTTGAGAAGTTGGACAGCTTATGGTTCATCGATGCATGGTTCATCGAGTTTATGGTTCATCGGCAGAGTGAAGGATCCGGGAATTTTCAGTTCGAACGAAAATTCGGGGGAAAATGGCTATTATTATTATTTTTCTTGATTTTCGTTGACAGTCCACATTGTACAACAATGTGACCCGTTATGAAAAGAAAGCCACCATTTTGGACAAAAATCTAAAAATGCAATTTAAACTGTTACCTAATCCTTACCTGAGATCATCATCATTTCCGACAACTTTTTCAGGTTTAATTCCTCCTACACTGCCCTGAGTTGTGAAATAACTTCAGAATTGAATTTCTTGCTAAATTCCACCCCCGACTCATGCGTCACACATATGAAAATTTTGCACATGTATAATACGTACGTATAAAACACTTTTATACGTACGTATAATACGACGTATAATACGTAGAAAACTCACGTATAATACTCAAGTATTATACTTACCCATCCCTGGTGCCAGCGCGAAGCCTCATAAAATTCGTCAGGAAGCGGCAGTGTCGCGTGTCGGATTTTTGCCGACAGTCGAAACATTCCAAACCGGGCGAAAAGAAGCCCTGGGGAACACCCCGAAAACCTTACACAAGTTTAAAGTTTTAAAGTTTTAGTCCAACCGAACTTCGAACGAAAGTGCAAATCTCGAAGCAGTCGAGGTGCCTTTTTTTTTCACAAAAGTTCAACGCACAGCATTTCTGCAGCGTTTCACGGCTTGTTTCCGCAGAAATTTTTCCAATGCATTTCTGCTGGCCGGCACTCGGGACAAAGTCACCTAAAAATGACTCATATCTCTGCGCAGCTTTGTTTCTGATTTGTTGCAGACTGTGGGCAGAGCTCTGACAATTCCGGAAATTGCACCAATGAAAATGACGATGAGGTTTGTTTGTGCAGTGCGGTAATGAAATCGGGCGGAAAAATTTGGGTGGACATTGTGTGGCGAGCGCCTCTCCGAAAAATTATAAAAACGGCCGTTCCACTCGGATCGCGCAAAGTTCACAAAATAAAGGAAACTTTAAAATTGACTGCACATTTTCAAAAACAGGCGAGGACGGGCCCCGCCAATTTCTGCCGCTGACCTCAAGTTCTGCGCAAACCAAAAAAAATTCGAATCATTTTTCGTGGTTTTATTTGCGAAAACTTGTCGAAGCTCTGCCCTCAGACTGTGCTTTGCACAGACGCATCAACACGAAAGAATCGTCTATGAACTTTGCGCTTTTGGCAGCATGTGAATGAGAAAAATGGTCCCGAAAGTGAAATTCAAGGGTCCTTCTGAAACGTGGAAATCGCGGAATTTGCGGACCGAGGCTGCAATGCGAATCCAAACCCCGAAACCTCCAAACCAAACCACCCACAGTCTAAACTAACCCAACCTAACCTAACCTAACCCAAAAAACCCAACTCAACCCAACCTAACCTAACCTGACCTGTGGTTCCGCGTTATTCGCTTGTTTTGCGAACCGCCATATCTCCCATTGGTCCGCGTTTTAGTTTGTCCCGAAATTCAACAGTGTGTCGAGCAGCTTCAAACGACGAAAAATGTCAAATTTCTTCAAAAAAAAAGGCGCCTTCGATCGAACGAAACCCAAATCGAACGAAAGTTGAATCGAAATTGGCTTTTGAAAAAATGTCTGTGCTCGGCACGATTTTTTTCATTTTTTTGTTTTTTATTTTGTTGAGCACCCATTTTTTTTTCGAGCGTCCCGACGCAATTTTTTTGTCCCCCAGAAATTTTTTTACCCATTTACCCAAGCCCGTTCCTCCCTCCAGCACCCATACCCAACCCGTACCCGTGAGTCCTTACCCGTACCCAACCCGTACCCGCACAGGATTGCTCCGTTCCCGTCCATACCCACCCGTCATCCTTAAAAGCTTACCCATACCTGCGGGTACCCACGGGTACCCGTGGGTACGCACCCGCAGTTGCAGGACTCTAATTCCCACCTCGTGAGTCTGCGCCCAGAGTTGTTCCGGGCACGCTTTCCTATGCTGGTGCAGTCGCAGCTCCTTTCAGTTGTTCCGGGACTTCCATTCCAACAAAGGTCATTCCTGCCTGGAAGGTTTCTGTCATGGGGTCCTCTGTTACTTCTGTTGATCCAGGTACTGTGCAGCCTCCATCTCTCTCCTTGCCTAAGTCTACTCAGCCTTCTTGTTCATCCAGGTCAGTAGTCAGACCTCTTTTGTCTACTCCTACCAACCTCTCTCCAGCAATCAAACACCCTTGCACAACGCATTCCTCAGCACCATCTAACTCTGAATCGGGACCATCTCAAGTCAAAGGGAAAGGAAAACCTTCCAGGACTCTGCTCGTCATTGGGGATTCTATGATCAAGCATTCGAACTGTCTTCCGGCCTCTGGAACTGAATTCCGCTGCATTCCTGGTGCCACTGTTTCCAGGGTGTCATCCTCTTTGAAGGCCATTCCAAATTCCCAACGCCAAGCTTACTCCACTATTCTTCTTCATTGAGGTGTCAATGATCTCCTCAACGGTGACTCTCCAGAAATTGTTCTTCGCAATCTGTCTGATCTCTTTCATAGCGGCAGGAATCAATTTCCTGATGCTCGATTGATCTTTTCCGCCGTCATTGCTAATGATCGTGTTCCTTTAAAGTCTCTGTACCTCTTGAATTCCAGAATCGCTGCACTCTGCCAACAGTTGGGCATCTCGTTCCTGGATGCTAATTGCTGGCTCCCTTCTAATTTTCTTGCTGCAGATCACCTGCATCTCAATCATCATGGAAGTAGGGTTCTCGGGAATCTGTTCCACAGCATATGCCAACCCTTCTCAAGCTCGCTGTTGGGAAACTGCCCGCGCTCATTCCAAAGACCTCCTACCTAGGGCTTAAAAAAAGGCCTAAACCTTGTCTCACTCTTTCGTCTCTCGCTATACTGGTTGATCCATTTACCTCTGCTTCCTTTTCTGAATTCTCTGATGTTCAGGAGAATTGTTATTTGCACACAGATAGGAATCCTTGTAACGTACAGGTCTACTAGTCTTACCTCTTGCTTTGTTTGAGCTTCTACACCTTCTTTCTTACTTGACCGTTCTCCCAGCAAGGATTCTTCGGGATTCTTCACTTAAGTTAGCCAACTGGCCAGACACAATAATTCTATCAAGTATAGGCCTAACCCTACCAGCTGTGTTCAGTATCACAATCTAAATTTATTGAAACAAAAAATAGAAATAAAAATAGATAACAACTTTAATTACACAACATACATTTTGGAGACAGTTCCATAATCACTTCAGAGAAACAATAGATTTCAGCAATCTTCTTCCTCCTTCGTAAACGGCTTGGGCAACTTCCTTCTCACCCACAAAGTGTTCTTTTCCGATGTGGACACTTTCAAAACAGGGCAGTGTATCCTCCACGCCTCTAGATCTGATCAATTGGGCACTCAACTTTCCAATCACTGCTGTTGACCCGCCAAAATGTTCTCTCCACCAACTTAGTCTTAATTTGACCTAAACACCACGGTTTGCTGCTTGATATGGTGCTCATCTCAGAACACTTTCCTTTCACCATCAGTCCAACCCCAGGGACTTGACAAGATGTGGCTGTGGTCACCAACTAGTTCATTAGCCTCTGTAGGCCAACACTCAATCCATTTCATCTGGGTTAGAAATCTATCTCTCTCTCTCTCTCGACCTCCGATGCCAGGGCTGATTCATGCTTCACCATTCTCCAAAACAGGATCATATGGGCCTAATGCTTTTCTCCAACCCATGTAAGGCTGGATTTTAAACAAGCAAAAGCCTCCAGATGAAACATTTGACTTCAATCTTTCTACCCCCCCAACCCACCTAGAGGAATAGAAAAGAAATCAATTAGATTGACACACCTATTATACTTGCACGTCACACATCCCCCCTCTCAAAAAGTGTCAATCTAATTGGTCTCCTTCCCCTTCCTCTCACTCACATCTCACCTCACTCTAATCAGACCATCAAACACCAAAAGGAAGAACTGCACAAATTCAGTGAGAAATCAAACAAATTCACAAATAAACATCACTTCCATAATATCACTTTATTACACTCTATAACAATCAATGCAAACAATATGTAGGTACCTACACGTTGACCAAAAATAACATTTTACCAACAATACATTGATAAGACTCTTCAATTAACAAATTAAATACCAGGAAACAAAGAAATCATCAATCTCTTAACCATTAACAAAATTATAAACTTTCTGGGCCAGTTTTATTCTTAGAGGTTGCCCTTGCCTACCTCTCTCAACCATTTTTTTTTTTTTTTAATAGGCCTCAGAGTGAAGCTTCCATGTACTTCATGGCAATATTATGCCGTCATCATTGGCCAGCACGCTTTTTTAATCTTATCAAGGAAAATACATCAACTGGTACATGACAAACTGGCACATGACAATACGGCATGACACGCATTTTAACAATAAACAATGTAAGTATGCATTAGGTAGTGCAGGTACAACTTTTCCATGGATGGTGTTTGCGCGTCAATTGATCCTGACCACTGTGGCAACAGTGTTGGTTTCAGTGTGGTCAGGTTGACGCTAGGTGAAACTATACCTAAGGCTTGATTTTGCAAGTCATAGTTTTGTGTAACAGAACAAGGTAGAAATTAGAATATGTCATATCGTACTTTAATATCTTTGTAATCAAGTGGCACCAAATGATTTTTTAATGTTTTCTTAAAATTTTCAAAATTTGTATCTTTTTTTATGAAATCAGGTAATTCTAACCATAATTTTATTAATCTAAATTTAAGAGAATTTTTTCCATATTCTGAATAAACTTTTGGTAATATTGGTATGTTTAATTTATTATTCCTGGTTATCGATGCAGTTACCTGCCAATTCATAAAGCTAGACTCTATTTTTCCATAATGAATTTTGTAGGCTAGTTTGGCAAGATTATATACAATAAGTCCATATATGTCTAGGATATTTAATTGAATAAAGTAGTTACGTGTATGTGTGGCTCTGGGCAGATTATATATTATGCGAATTATCTTCTTTTGGAAGAGATATATCTGCTGCAAATTATAATCATATGTCCCTGACCATATTTCAATTGCATATTCCAATCTCGTTTGAATTAAAGTTACATACAGTGTTCTTAGAGTGTCAGTGTCCAGTACACGTCTCACTCTAATGAAAGAATGAATAAGATAACTCATGGAAGAAAGTATTTTACCTATATGATTTCCCCAAGTCATTTTTGAATCAAAATTTACTCCTAACAGTTTCATAGTATCAACTTGGTGAACATTTTCATAGCAATTGTTATTACCTATGATTTTTATACAAATATTATCTGGTGCACCTTGAGCTCTTTTTGTTCTAAATAAAATTAGATTTGTTTTCTTTGTATTAAGTATGAGCTTGTTTGACTGAAGCCAGTGAACTATTTTTACCATGTCCTGTTCAAGCTGTATTTTCATTTCGTGAATATCCGATCCCACCAACAGTAAGCTCATGTCATCAGCATATCCAATGACTTCTGAATGCAGTTGTAAATTAAAAATATCATTGATATATATCTTAAACAACGTTGGTCCAAGTATTGATCCCTGTGGCACTCCTGAGATAGTATTTAATTCATCAGACATTGTGGGCTGGTACACTCTCTGCACTCTATCACTTAAGTAACTCTCTAATAAAGACAATACTTTTCCCCGGAAGCCATTTCTTTCCAACTTTTGCAGTAGTATATGTCGATTTACCGTATCAAAAGCTTTTGATAAATCAAGTGCAATAGTTAGAATAAAATTCCCTTTATCCAGCGCATCGTATATTTTTGTAATTACTTTCTGCAGTGCATTATTAGTCGAGGTATTTGCTCGAAAACCGAATTGATTTTTGCTAATCATATCGTACTTGTTTAAAAAATTTGTAATTTGTTTATGGATAGCTTTTTCTACTATCTTTCCTATCGTCGGCAGTAAAGATATGGGTCTGTAATTTTCTACGTTAGTTTTATCATTACTTTTATAAATTGGGATTACTTTGGTTTTTTTGTATACTCTAGGGTATTTACCAGTTTCAAATATAGTATTTATCAACAGAGTGATAGGGTTTAATAAAGCATTTCTATTTTCTTTTATCATGCTGACTGTCAGATGGTCCTCATGGCACTTTGTTTTGTTTTTCAAAGATAATATGTACTCATTGACATCTTCATCATTGACAGGAATTAATCCCATAGTATTTGATGCAATGCTGTTTTCAAAATTTTGTCCGAGACTATTAATGTTTGCTGTTTGTTGGAGTAATAGTTCAGCAATTTTCACAAAAAACTCATTAAAGTTGTTAGCTATACAATTTTCTTCTTGTAATATTATGTTCGGATCATCCCATTTCCTCATCTGTTCTGGGATATATTTAGTCTTTCCAGATCTTCCCATTAGTTTGTTTATACACATCCAAGATTTACGTATGTTATGTTTAGATTCTTCCAATTGCATTTTATAATGAAATGATTTAGCTTCCTTTATTTTTGTAGATAATTTGTTTTTTAAGATTTTGTATTTGTTGAACAATTCCTGATTATTTTTATCAGATTTTTGCTTCAGATAAGCTTTATCTTTTTCTTTTATTAACTTAATGATCTCGGAGTTCATCCACTCTTTTTTAAAACTATATCTATTTGTACCTTTACTGGATACTCTCCTTATACTAGTACTTTGTTGAAGTGCGTCGGAAATTTTTGATTCTATTCTCTCTGCAATCATGTCAGCATCACAAATTTCTTGCTCTAGATTCCAATTTATTTCTTTTATCATTGTCTTAAATTTATCTACATTAACTCTACATTTAGCTTTGCTATCGTTCAGCTGTACCAAATCTTCTGCTTTTTCAATTATTGCATAAGTTAAGAAATGGTCAGTGATATCACATGCTGCTGTTCCTGACGATACTTTTATATCCTCTCTAAAAATATTATTTTGCATTATGATGTGATCAATCAATGTTTTTGTACCATTTTCACTTTCCCGGGTAAAGGTGTCTATTAAATTGGTTAAACCATACATTTCAAGTATATTGATATATCTAGGGTACATATTTGGTTTGAACATGTTGATATTTATATCTCCAACTATTATAGTGCAATATCCTAATTCAGATGACTCGTCAAGCTTACACTGCAACCAATCAACAAAATCACTATAGTACATTGATGGTGTTCTATATATACCATATACAGGGTGAGGCATAAGTCCCCGGCCAGATGCCCAGCCCGTTTTAATTTGTTTATCCCGTGTTAGGTTGTTATTTCTCAGGTGTTTTTAGGTTCAGCAAGCTAGTGTTGTTCTGTAACCATGATTTGGACGCTCGCAGAGCGTATTGAAGTAGAACTGATAGTTGGTGACAACCACCACACTCACCGGGAGGCTTGTGAAATTTTTCATGAACGCCATCCGGACCGGCCCACGCCCGGCAAAAGAAGTGTTCGTGACCTGGTGGCCAAATTCAGGCGGACCGGAAGCGTTGCGGACGCTGCACGCTTGGCAACACATAAGCCTTTACGCTTTTTCTGCGGCAACACCCACCCGGAGATCTGGCCGGGGACTTATGCCTCACCCTGTATATGCATAGCACAACTGGAAATTTGTTTATGTGACAGTGTCAGATGAATCATTTCACAATAAGCATTTGATTCTGTTTGCACTTCATATTGTATATTTTCTCGTATGTAAAACATTAGTCCTCCATGTCTTGATCTTCCCCTTATTGCAGCTTCTGAGTTGTATCCAATCACATAATATAAATTTTTACTTTTCTCTTCATCCAGTTGGATTTCCGTCAGACATATTATGTCTGGTGAAATTTTTGCTGCTTCCATATACGCGAAGAACTCATCAAAATGTCTAAATATACTTCGAATATTAAAGTTAAGGATACTGAAAGAGTTATTGCGATTAATTATATTCAAATTTTCTAAGGCTATTTCCCCTTTGTGATCATATTGCACAGATATTATGTTTTCTAAGTCAGCTATACCATCAGCCATGGTTAAGTTGTACCTGCTTTTTTACCAGCTCGAGGAAATCGACCTCATCTCTTATTTTTATTACGACAGAACTCTCATCCTTTCTCAAATTAATAACACCATTTCGAAACCAAATGAACTTAAAATTATTCGCTTTTTTAAACTCTTTCATCTTCCTAAATAACTCCTTTTTTGAGGCATTCATATGCTCATTAACATAGATCGGTGCTTTTTGAAGATTTTTAAACTTCACCACAGAAGTTGTATCTATTTTACTTTTTTTACAGTTCTTAACAAATCGTTCTTTAACAATTCGCCTCGTAAATCGCACAACATGTTTGGTCATCCCAGACCTAACAGGGATTTTATGCACGGTACTTATATCTGCGGCTGTTAGAGGAACCTCAACTGCATCACCAATTTGAATGAGCGAATCGATTAAGTCCTCGACATCTTCCACGTTTTTGCATGGCAAACCACAAATCTCAAGGTCATCTCTGTAGAGGTAGTCCTCTGTTTGCATAATTCTCCTCTCCAAAGATCGCATTGCTTCTTTTAATTGTTGATTTTCTTCCTTCAAACTTCTGTTTTCATTTTCCATTTGGTCCATCCTACTTGTTATGTTGTCCAGTTTTACGTGCAACAAATCAAATTTTCCATCCAAGTACAGTTTCAATTCATTGTTGCCAAGAGTACCTTTCTCAGATAAAAAGGATATGGTCTTCTCAGCTTTCCTTGGTCCTTCTGGTGTTCCGTCGGGCTTCTGCTGTCCTTTACTAGTGCTATCTTCTGCAGATCGCTGTTGGGTAGCAACCTTGACGACGACACAGCATTCATGGCAGATGAACTGAGAGTCCTTCTGCTCCTTCAGTTGAAGATATTTTTTCTTTGACAGGCCGGAGCACTTTTGGTGATACCAGTCTTGACATTCATCACACAGGATAGACTCTTCACAGGAGTCATCAATAACATGCTTGCATTTGCCGCATTTATATTCCATTTTCCCTAGCTCAAAGAAACAATGTTTCACTGATTTCTGAATATTCTGATTTATTCTCAAAGAAACAATGTTCACCATCTCCTTTTCTTACCAAACCCTTTTCACGTCCCTCACATGCACCATTCCCTGTATCTCTCTCGTTTCCACATCCTCTACCTCGCACTTTACTTCCGACAACATCCGTCTTATGCTATGCGGTATGGACCTTCCCATCTCACTTGAAGTTTGTCCACCGCCACACCATCTTGCCTATTTCTCTGCATTATATTCCTCTAAAAAACAAGCCTCTCAAACTCACTCTCTCAGATTTTAACTCATCGGTGTATAAAACATAATTTTCCCATCCCTCCACAGAAAAAAATGACAAATTTATAAATCATCATTCACCAAACTCCAATGCCAAAACAAACTTCGTAGATACCAAATAAACAATCAAGGAAATTTTATTTCTTGCTGCCAACACAAATTACAAACATTGCTTTTGAAAATGGCATCGAAATAATCTCAGAAACGAAACATCTTTCAATGAATGAATACAAAACAACACCAAAATGCACTTTTAAACACTTTTTCACAGATAAGAACAAAATAAATCCCAATATTTGTATAACATCCTGGGCGAGTTTTTTTTTCATAGGGTTGCCCTTGCCTCCCAAAACAATTCCAGACACAACCAATCCAAATTTAAACCCAACCTGCATTGGAAAGTGTATGGAACAACTGAACCCAACCTGCACTTGGAAAGTGTGTGGAACAACTGACAAAAAACTCCACCAAAAAACAACGTTGAATTTCTCTCAAATGCCTTCTGCTCTACAAACACAAATTGTTTTAACTACACAAACTTCCTCATTCACAAAAAAATCTTTTAAATTCCCAAAAATACAACATTTAGGTAGGTAGCCCAACAAAAATGGTAGGTACCCCTTGATATCTCCCCTCGAGATCTTCACAAAAAATAAAGACACAAAAACTGAATAATTGCAAAGCAAAGCCCTCGGGCAAGTTTTCAAAAATTCGGGATGCCCTTGCCTACCCGTAAGAAACACACAACTGAAGTAAGGACATATCCCACAGTCCCAGCTAGAAAATTATCCTATCCCCATCAGAGGCCATCTCCTAACTAACCCCAAAACTCCACAACCAGCCTTGGTCTCGACCTCCATTTTCCAATTCCTTCCGTTTCTTGGCTTCCCTCCACCTTCATCCTCATGTCTCCTTATCCACCTACTCAACATCTCAACCTCAGCCTCATTCCCCACCTGATCACACCCTTCCTTAATACCAGACATACCAATCGCCTGTTCTTTCTTCCCCTCTCTCAATCTACTCTCCATGCAAGCCCTCTCTATTTCTCGTTCCTCTATTGTCTGTACTCTCACCTTCGTCTGTTCCATGACTTCGTTTTTTTCTGTCAGATCTTTAAATTTCCAACCCTTGAACTTTTGCTTCCTGGCATAGATCCATCTCCTCTGTTCTACACTTTCATCCACCGTTCCACTAACACTTTCAACCACGTCTTCCTTCTTCATCTTAACCTTCATTTTCTCTTCTTCTCGTCTGTCTTTTTTCTCTGCCTCCACATTCCTTAACCTCATCTAACTCTGCCACTTGCCCCCTCTTCACTTCTCTCAAACCGCCCCCATCCTTCTCTTTCCTTCTGCACTCTCCTCCACTTCTTGACTCTCGATTCTGCCCGCGAAATTTCTTAATTTCCATAACCTTCTCTTTATCTCTTCTCTCTCCTTTGTTACCACCTCTTTCCCTCTTCCTCTTCCTTTTCTTACCTGACAACCATCTTTCACTAAACCAAACTCCACCTGTTTCTCTTCCACTTCTCCATTTTCTTCTTGAACTTTTTCTTCCTTCTTGTCCTCGACTTTCTCCTGCTCTCTCCCCATTATCTTCCTTTCTTCAACCTCTGGTTCCTTCCACTGCTCGTCCATCTTCAACAACTCCTCCTGGACTTGCTTTTTTCTTACAGCTCTGTCCACCTGCCTTTCTTTCCTCCTGGTCTACAGACTTCTCTAAGTCTCTCTCACTTTCCTTCTTCAGTCCCCCATCCACATTTTATCCTCTGTCACTCTTCTCTGCACTTTAAAATTGACATTTTCGAGGTTCGATTGTATCCTCAAAGCAAAATTATGTCTCTCCCTATCAACACATCGACTTTCGTCAACTCAGTCACCAAAACCTTCCCTCTCCAAATTCTTCCCAAGATCCTCAACTCTACCTCCGCACAATCAACATCTTCAATCTTCTTGCCATCCAATATTATCTCCACATGTCCTTTATTCACTAACCTTCCACCATATCTCTCTATCGTACCCCTATGCACCACAGTCCTTGATGAACCTGGATCCGGTGCCGCGAACAACTTAACCTCCCCTCTTCTACTGTTCCAGACCGCAAACAACCATGGACGCTTTTCCTCATCATCTCTTTCCTGCAACTCCTTCTCTTCCATTGCCTCCACCCACTCTTCCAACCTCACTTCTTTCTCTCTTCTCAACTCTTCATTCTTGATCTTTTTCACCTCCTTCTTTAATATCTCCAGATCCTCTCGCCACCCCATCATCCAACCTATTCCTCTACAATTTACAGGCTCGTATCTCCAATATTTGACCCTTTTGACTTATTCTGTCAGGGTCCTGTCACGGTCGCCAATTGTAACGTGACTCGTGACCAGGACTTACCACCTCTATCCTGTCACTTGTCTTCTCTTTCTCTTTCAGCAGCTTCTTCTGTCTTCTTGTGGGTGGTTCACTTTAATCAAAAGACTCAGCACAAATCCTAAACCTAAATTTGTGTCAGTACAGGCTTTAATCATTAGCCTCAATCAACTCATGAGAGTCACCTCCAATCACCCTGATGGGAACCTAAATTTTATTAAATAATAAAATAAGAGACAATAGAATTAATCCAATTCACAGGTTAACAACAAATGATAATAGGTGTCAAGGCTTCAATGACAAAGAAAAACATTTGTATTTCACCTTCTCGGCCTTGCCGTTGTAGCACACACCCAGGGTCCTCCCCACTGCCGCTGGTCACGCCTTCCTGTGAGTCTCTCAACGAACGAGACTCTTATCAGTTCACTGGGCAATCCAATCTTTCTCAGTTCACTGGGCAATCCAATCCCCACTTTGATCAGTTATGTGAACGCAGCTCCTCCCTTCACTGGGCCCGCAAACTGCTCAGGTCTCTCCTCTTCAGCAGTTGTTGCACTCTTCAAACGATGACTCTTTAATTGAGTCCACTTCACACACTGGCACCTCCCCAATCAGAGTTGATGTTTTAATCGTCCTTTCTGATTGGTCTTGCAAAAACATCAAATCAGCTGGCATTCATCTGAGCAAACCCTCAGTGTTCTTCTGAGGCTGGCCCTCTCTTGGCCACTTCCAACAAGGTAGATCTATTGCTTCCACCCTTTTGCTCTACCAGCCAGCCAGCCAGCCAAAACAAAGGTTGGCCTTCAAAGTTTCGTGCCTGGCCTCCCTGCCAGCACAACTTCTAAAACTGCTAAAACTCTCATTTAACTTTACCCCCACCCACCCACCTAGGGGAATAGAAAGAAAGAATGAACAAAATTAGTACATCCTAATCAATCGGTCGCCACATCCTGGCATACCATCGAGTTCTCCCCAGACAAGATCTTGCAATTCTTACCTCTCTGTCCTCCAATTGAACTGCCGCAGCATTCGCAATAAATCCATTGAGCTCTCAACACTTCTCGAAATGCATGATCCCGATATCATTGTCCTCACAGAGACCTGGCTTGATGACAGCATTGGCACCCATGAATTCCTTCCAGCATCTTTCACTGTGCACCGCAGGGATCGCTGCAGATTTGGCGGTGGTGTCTTAGTTGCGATGCGGTGCTCACTCATTTCTTCCCTTAGGCCCCTATATATACTAGTTCTTCACAGGAATTTCTAATATGTTCCCTCACCCTGAAATCATTAGGTAAACCGTTCTATGTTGTTGGTGGCTACCGTCCTCCAGATTCCTCTCCTGAGATATTCCATGAATTAACCAGTCAGTTAGTTAACCTTACTTTGTTTGCCGATTTGATGACTCCCTTGCTCATTGCTGGCGATTTCAATCTTACTGATTTGAATTGGGATACTCTTTCCCCCAAGCCTAATTGCTGTTATGGTCTCTCTGTCAATCGAGCTGCAACCGATTTCTGTTTTGACTTCGGCCTTGATCAATTGGTCAAGGTTCCCACTCGTCCTGTTTCTAACTCTATCTTGGACATTTTTCTCATGCGGCCTGTCCACATTCTAAATTCTGTCTCTGTGGAAACGGGCATAAGTGATCACTTGGCTGTTCTGCTCATTTTGAACCTGTCGGTCCCACCTCATGATTTGGAGCCACCTGTCCTGATTAGAGACTTCTTTCTTCTTTATTTTGTGGTTTTTTTTATTTTTCAAATTAGAGCAAACCATGTTTTATCATGTTCAAAAAAAAGAGTTGTTTGCACACAAGAGTATTATAATATATATTATATATATATTATATAATATATATAATATATATATATATATATATATATTATATAAAGGTTTAGTCAACAACATGGATTTCAACCAACCTTGCAACAGTCCAAAGATTGCAGCTCCCGCCTCCCATCAAGTTAATTGAGGAACATCCATATTGATATGACCATTCGATGACATTCATAATGAAAATCGAGCAGAGTCCATCAGGATCAATAAAATTGCACCAAGTTATTGTGTTGAAGCACTACACAATATTAATTTGTTAAATTCATGGTTCCTAGATGAAAATTGTGAATGATCGGACCATTGCAATGTTGGAAGAGAAAAAAGGAGACAAACCATTAGCACAAGAAATGTTGATAAACATTAATGGCATAAAAGGAACAGTGCGGGCGGGGTTTAACCAGGGCAGGTAGCCCTGTAGTTTTATCTAACTAGGAAAAAAGGGTAGAGGGCAAAAGCAGATTATCTGTTTGCAGCCCAGTCTAACCACCTAGCTCCGATGAAAGCGAGGGAGGAATGAGATAAGTTCCTGTGACGGACAGATGAAGAGAAAGTGTCAATCTAATTATTTTCTTTTCTATTCCTCTAGGTGGGCTGGGGGGGTTTGTCTTAGACAATTTATTTCACCGAGGTTTCATCAAGAAATTCTTCCAAATGAGCTAGGACATCGTTCCTATTGCTGGAAGGCTGTATGAGAAGTCAAAGAATGGTCCATTGGGACTGACGTTGATGGAGACCAGCAACACAAGAGGTTTGTGAATGAAGGTCATCAACGAGTTTCTGTGTGGGAGATAGAGAGAGAGAGAGAGCATCTTAAGCTCTGTACTTTGGAACTGTGAGCCAAGTGTTCCTGTTGGAGAAGTGATCGACCCAAGCAAGGGGGGAAAGATCACTTGGTTGGAGACAATTATTGGTGCTGCTGTGGGAGGAAGAAGACAAATCTGGTCAATTGGACAGATAGAGTTGGTCAGGTGAAGGAGTTGACCTGGATTGTGGGACCTAAAGTGCCCACGTGTTGCATAAGGGAAGTTCAGGGAATTGTGCCAAGAGCTGGACTGATAATTCACATTCCCAGTGTTGAAGGAAGATTCAGAGGAGGAGTGGTATTTGGTTAAAGTGTTGGGTAGATATAAAAAATGAAATGTTGTTCCTTTAAGCCCTTTGTAATGTGATTGAAAATAGTTTTCTCTGATTATTGTGTAACAACTTACCTGGTTATTGTTTCTTTGTTTGTTGTTTATTAAAAAACAGATGTAGGATCTCGATATTTGCTGATTTAAGAGTGGTAGGATTATAGGAGTGATTTGATTGAATATTTGGTTTCTCATCGAAGAGTTTGAGGTACCTATACTTGACCAGTGAAGGTCAAGAGAAGGAAGAAAGAAGATCTGGTGACCTGAGGTTAGTTAGTTACGGTGGTGTAGAAAGTAACGTCACATTCCCGCACCTGGATGGGCACCTAAATTCCTGCATATTTTGGGTCAGAAGTGTTCACCTAATATAGGTACCAACGGTACCTGGAGACTTCAAGCGAATGGACAGTGTTGGTTTTTCTGAATTCCTGCTCAGATCATTTCCCTCTTTTCGTGATAGGTATTTGGACTCATCCATCAACCCACTCTGGTGCGATTTTGAATCCATAATTCACCACGGCATCAGTCAGTTTGTGCCTACTCGCCTCATTAGGTCCAGAACGAATTCCTTCTCCTTCAGCTACAACCCCGCATATTCGCCATCTTTCTCGTCAGTGCAGAAAATACTACAAATTTCGCCACTACTCTGAGTTTTACTCAAGAATCTATGATTCTCTCTGTTCCGACCTCGCTGCTGCAAAACTTCACCATGAAAATAACCTCCTTTCTAGTCTTTCTCTCCGGTCCGGCTCATGCAACTCCTCCCGTGGAACTTTGCAAAATGCCTGGAAGCAGGTAAATAATAGGTTCCGTGGTTCAGTTTGTATCCCGTCTTTAAACCTTCAAGATGGCCTAGCAAGTTCACCATCCGAAAAGGTTGAGGCATTTGCCCATCAGTTTTCTTCCACCTATTCTGCTGCCACTTTTGATACTTCTGCCTTTCCAGCTACTTCCATTTCTCCGAAACCGTATCCAACTTTCTCGATAACCATTTCTTCTATATCATCTGCTATTCGGAAATTTAAATCGTCATCTTCTGGTCCTGATGGAATTCCGGGATCTCTTTTGAAATCTTTCCCTCTTGAATTTTCTGCCTATTTCTATCTTATATTCAACAAGTCCAGGGATGGGCAAGGTAGGGTACCTTACGAGGGGGGGTAAAGAGGTCCACGACGGGGGGGGGGGGGGGTCGGGCACCGAAAATGCAGGGGGTCTGGGGGGCGGCAGCCCCCAGTGGGGGGTCTGGGGTGTGCCCCCCAGCGGGGGTCCAGGGGGCAGCGCCCCCGGCAGGGGGTTTGGGGGACAGCGTCCCCCAAAAGCTGAAGCTTTTTTGATAAATTAGTGGTCCTGAGATGCCATTTTACGACATTTCATGTCCTTTTTTTCTTATCCTGGAGGGTTTGCAGTCGCAATAGATGGAGCAAGGAAAAAACTGTCAGACACGACTTTCTGGATGAGTTTTTTTTTCATTTTACCATTATCTGCAAATGAAAACAGAAAGTACAAAAGAAACAGAATGTTGCTATTGAAGTCCTGAGGTGTGCAGGGCACACACCAGGAGTCAGGACTTCGGCCAAGGGTCCCCTCGGAAAAAGGCTTGGGGGGTAACATCGGCCGAAGGTCGAGGTTACCCCCCTAGCCTTTTTCCGGCAGGGGAATCAAAACAGGAAGTACAAAAGAAACAGAATGTTGCTATTAAAGTCCTTCCTGGTGTGTGCAGGGTAAGTACACACCAGGAAGGACTTCAATAGCAACAATCTGGGGGGGGGGGTAGGGGTAACTTCGGCCAAAGGCCGAGGTTACCCCCCCTAGCCTATTTCCGGCAGGGGAATCAAAACAGAAAGTACAAAAGAAACAATGTTGCCACCTATTGAAGTCCTGGTGTGTGCACTGCACACACCAGGACTTTTCCCACCTTTTTCCGACGGTACCCTTGGCGCTCGGCCAAGGGTACCCTCGGAAAAAGGCTGGGAAAAGAGCCACGGCCGAAGGCCAGGGGGGGTAACCCCCCCTACCCCCCCCTACCCCCCCCCCTATGCTCAACCCTGAACAAGTCCCTCTCTTGTGTTGAGCTACCTCAGGCATGGAAATCTGGCAGAATTACGCCTCTGTTCAAAAAAGGCGATCCTTCACTTACGGCTAATTACCGTCCTATCAGTCTCACTTCTTGTGTGTGCAAGCTTATGGAAAAGCTAGTCTCGGACTACATCAGAGAGTTTCTTCATGCCACTAATTCCATCTCTCCTTGTCAGTTTGGCTTTCGTCCTGGCTGGTCTTGTGAACTTGCTCTTGCCAAGTTTACTCACATCGTCGCATCATCCATTGACAAAGGAACTGATATTGATGCACTTTTCCTGGACTTCAAAACTGCCTTCGATGTTGTTCCACACAGGGCTCTAATGTTCAAATTGCAGTCTTTGGGTCTCTCTGCTTCTATCATCTCTTGGATTGATTCTTTTCTGAGCAACCGAACACAGTCTGTTTCTCTTGGTGGTGCAAATTCATCACCTTTTCCAGTAACATCAGGTGTACCTCAAGGTAGTGTGTTAGGCCCTCTTCTCTTTCTTATTTTCATCAACGACCTTCCTGATGTCATATCTTCTTCGAATATCATGCTATTTGCTGATGACTGTGTTCTCTACAAGACCATTCAATCTCAATCTGATGTAAACTTACTGCAGGATGATCTTGCTTCCCTTGACTCTTGGAGCCTGCAGTGGGGCCTTGCGCTAAATGCATTAAAGTGTGTCCACATCCGGTTCTCGACTAAGCTTCATCCCCTTCAATCCTCTTATATCCTTCCTTCTTCGGCCGCTGTCTTGACCACCTCAACATCCTGCAAATATCTTGGTGTAACACTGACATCCGACCTGTCCTGGAAATTGCATATAAACACTATTGCACGTAATGCCAATTTTGCTCTTCTCAAAATCAGACGCATATTCAAATCTTGTTCTCCTGCAACCAAGGAAATTCTCTACATTTCACTTATCCGTCCCCTCCTGGAATATGCCTGCATAATCTGGGATCCTTTCCACATCTCTCTCATTCACGAACTTGAAAGAGTCCAACGCAGAGCAGCTCGCTTTGTAAAGAATGATTTCTCTCCCTACTCGAGCGTCTCTTCAATGCTTTCCTCTCTGAATTGGCCACCACTCTCTGACAGGCGTTCTCAGTTCAGGCTTTCAGCTCTCAGTAAAATTTTCACACATCACGGTGGTTGGTCATGTCTTTCTGATACTCTTGCTGCTCCTGCTTACATTGGTCGACATGACCATGCTTTCAAGATTAACCTTTATCAACCTTCCAAGAACATACTCAAGTATTCATTCATTCCAAGAACTATTGTAGACTGGAATTGTTTATCCCACAACTCTGTTGAATCACTAATTCTGTCTCAAAATATGCCTGATTGTTCTTAATTAAGCCTAATCTTGTGGGCCCTATTCGGATCTGGTGCAATGCATGGGGTTGATAAAGTTGTGGTCTGGGAACGGGTCAGGGACCCATGCCCAGACCTAAGCCGGGAACCTGCCCGGAGACGGCGGCCCATGTTGGCGGCCCCCCACTGCGTGGTCAGTGCAAAACCTTTTTCACGCAGCTGGGAAGAGGGAGTGTGCGTACTGCTGGCGAACGCCGCTGGTGCTTCCGTGACTCCCTGCGCTTGTTAACCGGCAGTTGCCGGACGGCGCTCTCGCCGCGCGACTGACGCAAGGCGAACTTTCCCTCATTGTAGTGCACTGGATAGGGTAGGTACTCACGTATTGCTCTAAAATGCTCTCATCCCTTATCGTGTTTCAAACTTTGCCTTTATTTGCCATCCAAGATCATCTTGAAGTAGGTACCTACCTACCTATTCTTTCATTCCGTGTACCTGCCAGTCTTCTCTCGAATCAGTTGTTCAATCTAAATTGTGACTTTCTTTCAAAATTTCAGATCCCCCTTTTTTGCTTCTTTTTTTCTCTTTGTTTTCCTTTTTTTCCTCTTTTTTTCCTTTTTCTTTTTTTTTTTTTTTTTTTTTTTTTTTCCTTTTTTTTTGTTTTTGTTTTTTTCTTTTCTTTTTTTTTTTTTTTTACATACCACCTGCATCCCTATCTTCTTGGGAAGGTTCTATTTTTACTACCTAGTTTTTTCCACTTTTGTGTGTATTTTTTTGAGATTGTGATTGGGTATCATGAGGAAATGAGTGTTAGAGTTTGCTCAAGGTTGGATCTTGCCTGGTTGTGTATGTGTGTGTGTCTGCTTGGGTGTCTGAAGTGATTGCTATATGACTAGGCCCCGTCCACATTCCGATGATCTCTTCGCGGTCCTTTCCCCTCCTTTTCCCTTTACCCCTCCTTTCGATAATGCAGCCGACGGTCGCGTTCCCATCCCTTCCCCTCCCTTCCCTGGTATATGATGAACCTCTGCTGTTCACAATTGATGATTGCCTTTATGGCATGAAAACCTGTAGAACAGAGTAAATCTGATACCGATACCGATACCGACTGCTAAGCCGACGCATGGGTATCGATTCCAGTTGGCGTCAGATTTTTTTCTGCAATTTGCGGCTGGGGGACTTTTTGCATTTTTGTTGCTGGGGGGACACCAGGCCATGGGCGGAAACCCAGAGTGGGTCAAGGAGGGGTAGGAAAGGTTAGGTCAGGTTGAAATAGCTTTAAAATTTTTCGTTCGTAGTGTATAAATTAGGTTTTTTGTTGCAATGACGTCAGTGCAACCTGCGATTTCGGTAGGTTTCAAAAATACGCGAACTGCTGGCGAACGCCGCTGGTGCTTCCGTGATTCCCTGCACAAGTTAACCGAGCTTATGCCGGACAGCACTCTCGCCGCGTGACTGACACAAGGCGAACCATTCCCCCGTTGTTGGGCACTGGAAAGGGGAAGTTCTCATCTTTATTTCATTTACTTCACTTTTTTTGCATCTCTTATTTCTTTCTTGTATTTCTTGTCATCTTTATTTCTTTTCTTTTTATTCTTTTGTATAAGCTGCCTCTTTTGAAGTTGCTTTGCTTCCTTCCTTCATCTTTTTTTTATCTTTCTTTTTTCTCCTGTTTTAGATAATAAACGATGTCAAGGTGAGCAGTTGGATGAACTGTGGTAAGGGATGTCTGATGAACTCAGGAGAGGACACGGAATGAAGGACGAAGGAGGTGTAGATTATTGACGAATGTGAAGGTGAACAGTTACCTAGACGAACAACTGTGGTGAGGGATGTCTGACGAGCTCGGGAGGTGGCACTGAGTGGATGACGGGGGAGGTGTGGTGATGGTGCCTAGCCCGGGAGATGGTTGATCTGACCCTGAGCAAATGATGAAGGATTTAGCCAAAATTCAAAGCTAAGTTTTTCTGTTTCGCTTTCATTCATTTTTGTCTTTTGGTAGGTAGGTAGGCCTAACTTTAACTTATCTTAGAATCCAGGGCAAGAGGAGCTTTGAACATGTTTGTGAAGCAGCAGTCTCGTTTGCATTTTTGATGCTTTGCTGTGTGGTTCAAGTTTGAGTTGGGCTAGATAGTGGTTAGGTATTTCAATGTAGGTATTTAATTTTGTGTTGCGCTGGGGTTTTGTGAGTGAGTGAAAGATGTTTTTTTTTTTCAATTGTTTTGTCTTCTTAGTCGAGAGTAAATTTTAGGTTGTGGGTTTTTGCCGAAAAGAAGGCATCATGCCTTACGTCTTGTCTTGTCTAAATGTCACGGCAGCTCAGTCGGCAGCGCGTCTGACTCCCAATCCGAAGGTCGTGGGTTCGATTCCCGCTTCAGTCGGAATTTGTGAGTTGGGTCGCGCTCTATTCTGGCTGCAGTGAAAGAAAGGGAGACTTAGTGGCAAGTCTTCTAGGGACTTTAAGAAGGTGGTCCCGTGTGCAATTCACCATGTGCACGTTAAAGAACACTTGGTCCGTCCAAGAGTGGCGGCAAGTTACAGAAACATAATAAAGCCACAGACACATACAGGGGTACCGAACACCAGTGTGGGTATGGTGAATGAATGGTATGAATAGCGCCAGAGTAAGGCGCAAAGTATGAATGGGTTGATGTGGGCGAAAAGAAGCCCTGGGGAACACCCCGAAAACCTTACACAAGTTTAAAGTTAAAGTTTTTTAAATGTCTCATGGGACAGACATTGTCTGTCCCAGTGGCTCAGTTGGTTCGCTGGTCTGACTCCAAATCCGAAGGTTGTGGGTTCGATTCCCGCCACAGTCGGAATTTGTGGGTTGGGTCATGCTCCATTCTGGCTGCAGTGAAAGAAAGGGAGACTTAGTGGCAAGTCTTCTAGGGACTTTAAGAAGGTGGTCCCGTGTGCAATTCACCATGTGCACGTTAAAGAACACTTAGTCCGTCCAAGAGTGGCGACAAGTTACAGAAACATAATAAAGCCACAGACACATACAGGGGTACCGAACACCAGCGTGGGTATGGTGAATGATTGGTATGAATGGCGCCAGAGTAAGGTGCAAAGTATGAATGGGTTGATGTGGGCGAAAAGAAGCCCTGGGGAACACCCCGAAAACCTTACACAAGTTTAAGTTTAAAGTTTTAAGTTTAAACAGGTGACACGACTTTG